>JAANSP010000602.1:0-19841 GCA_036850745.1 Homidia socia | reverse complement strand
ATATTATGCAGGATCACTGAAAATTACAGACGATAAAATAAAACAGCGTATCAGTAACTTGAAACTTAATTTTCTCTACACGATAGATCTCTTTGTGTACAAATATTAAATAATTTTCAAATCAGAAACTATAACCAATGGAACAATCACGAAAAGGACGACAGAATTGGATTATTTTGAACAAAAAATATTATAACAGTAAAAAGATAAGAGAGCGGAGGTACTTTTAGTATAGAAACGTTTAAAAAATTGTCTGCTGCAAAAATATCTCTAATGTTTATTAAACAAAGAAAACTACAACTTGGACAACAATCAATTATTTTATTAGGAAATATATATAAGTAACAAGTAAGAACTTTTAGTAACAAACCCTAATCCTTCCTGGAGGTTATTTTACGGTTGAAAATTTCCATACTAGAAAGTCTAAAGAAAATAAGAAAAGCTAGTTGAAATATTTTGTTGAGAATAGTAATCAATCATATAGCAATTAAATGATTGACAAAGTTTAGAACGTAGCTTGGCTTGTGTGCAATGTTGAATATCAAGTGTTTAGTTAGTTTCGATTTAATTTAATTTTATGTCTCCGTGGAATGTGGATAATACCATCTTTGAAATTGTTTAAATTATTTACACTTCGCTACTCAATGTTTAATATATGATTTCATAAATACAATACGTAAAATTTGTACTCGATCAAAACGTCACACATCAGAAGACTTCCAGATTTTGACGCACAAACAGACCCTAGCAGAAACGTTAAAGAAATAATTTAATTACTTAATAATAAACAATTACCACAACAAAATACAACATACACAGCTTCATCAGTTATCGACAGTTTGGTGAATACGGTTATGACGGTTCGTACCCTCGAGATGCCCACTTCAACCGGTAAGTGTGGATTAGCAAAAAAATATTAATATCAATTTTTGGTTTTTAGTTATACTGTGTTGGATGTATATGTCGTCGTCGTTGTTGTTGCTGCTGTTGTAAATCTGTCTGTACTTTGACAGCGCAATCAAGGTTGGGTTGAGGCACTTGCACTTGAGAATAAATCATAATTAATTTTACTTTTAGTAAGCAAAAAAAGAACCAATAGTACCATAATATATATATGAAGTTCTGAAAATACAAATTTAAGATCCACTCTTTACTTTTAAAAAAATGTTACGATACGGCGTTTTGCCGAGTGACGAACTAAACCCGTCTGCCTATCAAAAACTCAAAATCTGTATAAAAATATTTTTTACAGATTTATTAAATAAAGAATACTTTATTGAGAATACGTTTCTCAATTCAGCAATCTGTTACTGACCATTAGTACTCATTGTCACTGTAGCTTACAAAATAAAACAATTAATAAAATGCCAAATTATAACATACTATTCTACAGAAAACAATATGCCATTATTCTATTGTCAACGCTTTCGTAAAGTATATAGGTTTATAATACTTTTTAGGTAATTTTTACCATGGCTAAAGATTTAATTGTATTGTACAGTTACAAAAAATAAGCTTTTAATAAATGCATTTGGCATCTTGTATATAAGCATTATTTTGAGGGCACCAATGATAAGGATCCACATCCAACCACATTTGCTATAAAATGGTAACATCAAGTATTGCTGATTGGCCCAGTTTCAATAAACAATATTCCGAATAGTTTACATTTTGTCAAGTTTTTCAACGTTTCAAACAGTTGTACTTTCGTATTTTAACAAACAACCGAAAACTAACATTCATGAAAGGTATTCGACAGCTAAGATTGGCCTTGACATTGCGGAAGAAAAAAATGTACGTCGACCATTTATTTTGTTAAAATTCATGCAAAACGTTGCGTTTCTGTTAAAATCATCATTGTTTCTCTGTATGACGCATGAGAAATTGTTTAAATGATGTTTTTCAATACCTGATCAGTGATCATAGTGAATTTCCATATTGTATAACTGTGGGATAGCATTATTGTTTGATGGAGAATCTCCATTGATGATCAAATACGTATCCTGGAAGATAAACGTTATTGGGGCACAATAATACAGCGAGTGCAAGATACGTGAAGTAGTGAAGTTATCAAGTAGTGGCCGGTAGTATTTTTTGCGTATTTTTTCTTCTCAGTGCACATATTAACCTCTAAGTGCATTTGATAAAGGCTCTCAAATTGAGAGTCTCAACTCAATGGTCAACACATTCAGGAAAATCTAAAATGAGTGCGATATTTTTTGCAATATCCCGAATAGGCGGTGAAGGCGAGGAAAATGAACGAACTTTGTTTTAGCTAGTGGTGGTGGCGGTTAGCAAGTACTAGTAGTGGGCAGTAGCATATGCTAAACAGTTTGCTTCACATAAAAACCGCTTGCATGATTTTTTCTAAAGGTGAAGAAAAAAGAGTGACAAAAATGGATCTGATGAGTTTGTTGATATATGTACTTTCTCCCGTCCAGCTTTTGTGTATGACTGGAGTTTTCTATAAAGAAATCTTAATTCGACGAGCCTGTTTTGATCTGTGATTGAGATTCTTGCGGTGTTAGCGAAATGAACATAGTTAGGTATTTTAAATTCAAATAGTTCAAGCGTGTGTATCAGTTTTAATAGCTCAAATAGGCAACTTTGTATTTAGTTATATTTAATACTACAAAGCCTGGCTTGAAAATGTCGGGCGATGATTCTCAACCTGTATTAATTGATCTAAGGCCGCTGGAATATGATACAGTTCTGAACTCATGGTATCCATACCCTTGGTATCCGAACTATGAATCTGGAGTAATTCGTGGCCTTTGGGGCCCACAAGACGCCTTTGACTTTGTAAAACCACCTTTAACTTTAGATGTGGCTCAAAATCAGGTTAGCGTTATCAACTCTGAAGTCAATGCAATTCAAAGGTGGCTCGACGTCCCATCACAATCTTCTTTAAGAGCAATCAGTGCTCCCCCTCCTGGGTTTGACAATGCTGGGGAAGATGGTATTGTTTATTATACACCACGTGTACGGTTTGTATGCTCGACAACTACTATCATAGCTCCTCCTAGTCATAGCACAAATAACGTCAGCCATGGTGATGCTGGAGCATGTCCAGTTTGTGATTATAATCTTTTCTATTCTGGAATGCCTTACTTTCCTATGCCTCCGTATAATGGTTACTATCTAGTGCCTCCTCCGAATCATTATCTCGAGGGCAGGAACATTGGTAACACTGAAGAAAGTTTAGCTCTTGTTCCTCTGTCTTTTTATAATTGTTATTATAACAACAACAACAACAACAACAACAACGAGATTAATGGTAATACTGAAGCTTTCAGCTCCTCGTTACTCGTATAAAAATATTGTAATCTTTGATATTCTATTTAATGTACTCATTTATTTTCAGGGATAGACGGGGTGCCAGAGCAAATGAATGGCCACCATCATATGCCAATGCAGAACTTTCATAATGTAAACGTTCCTAATAACAACGAAGAAAATGGAATCCGAGATGTTTGGGCGGATAATCTTTATGATGAGTTTCGTGTAATTAGAAGTTTGCTGCATCGTTATAACCATGTCGCAATGGTAAGAAATTCATCATCATCAGCAGAATCAAAATAAATAAATAAAATGAATTATGCAATCGTGTAATTCGTGTGGTTCCTGCAGTTGCAAAACTTTTAAATACCCGTTCAATAAATATTTAAACCTTTGTCTTGTTATTTTTGCACAGGACACAGAATTTCCTGGTGTAGTTTCAAGGCCAATAGGAGAATTCAGAAATTCTTCAGAATATCAATATCAGCTTCTCCGTGTAAATGTGGATATGTTAAATATTATTCAGATAGGACTCACCTTTATGGATGAGCATGGAAACACTCCTCCCGGGATCTCAACTTGGCAGTTCAATTTTAAATTCAATCTTGCGTAAGTATGGTGCATATCAATGACGAGGATTTATTCAAAATGAAAATTGTCTTATATGACCTATGCAATTTCTTTTCTTTTCCAGCGAAGAAATGTACGCCCAAGACAGTATAGAACTGCTCACAAATTCCGGAATACAATTCAAAAAACATGAAACGGATGGAATAGACTGGCGTCTTTTTTCAGAGTTTTTCATAACTTCTGGTTATTTGTTGAACGACAACGTAAAATGGCTGTCCTTTCACAGGTATTGCTGTACAATTTTTTTGAAAAACTAACAGCAATTAATTTCTCTACTTAAGTGCAATTGGTTAACTGATGCAGCTTTGATTATAACTTTTGAACTAAATTACAGTGGATACGACTTTGGCTACCTGTTGAAAATCCTTATAAACAAAAAACTGCCAAAGGACGAATCGGGTTTCTTTGATCTTCTTAAAATTTATTTTCCCCACATATACGACGTAAAGGTAACCGAACAAGCTTGCAGATATACTATTACTGCTAGCCAAAACCGAACTCAAGACAAACTAACTATTGTATTTATATTATAAAATTATATTTTGTTCATAGTATTTGATGAAAAGTTGTAAGAACCTTAAGGGCGGATTACAAGAAGTAGCAGATCAGTTAGAAATAGAAAGAATTGGTCTGCAACATCAAGCGGGAAGTGACTCATTGCTGACTGGCATGGCCTTTTTTCGCATGAAAGAGGTTACTAACAACTTTAATTTTAAAATTATAAAATCTCAAGTATAAAAATTTGATGAAAAGTATAACCGTTGTATATTTTTTTCTAATTCTTCAGATGTTTTTTGAGGACAACATTGATGAAGCAAAATACAGCGGCCACCTGTACGGGTTTGGAACATCGTTTGCCCAATCGAATGACCTAACTGTGTATTATGTTCAACAACAGTCAGACCACACGACCAGCAACAGTTACTAGTGTCATTCGTTTCATGTATACCATTTTTTGAGAAACTTTTAACAAGTCGTATGTTACATTTACCCAAGAATGTTCAAGAACGATAAATTTTTGACAATGTGGATTTTGAATGTTGTTATAATGTTTTCAATGGAAACTAAACTTAAGCTTATTATAAGAATGTAAATATACTATGTGTAATATTGAATAATGATTGGACACAGATCAGAACAATTACAATAAAGTTTTTGAATATATTTTTAGTTTAATAGTTTGCAGATATTTCGGTATTTACGTAATTGTTTTCTGTGGTGTTAAACTGCATGGACGTGGCTTTTGATTATATCGCTTTTCCATGAACCGGTTGTAAGTACACAAATAGCATAATTGACTTTAGTCAGAGATTTTAAAAGTTACATTGAGCAGAGAGCATATTTTGTACATGTGGTGTCTAGATGCATATGATTTGAGGTTACGAATACTATACGAAATAATGCATTTGGTAGGGAGTGAACTTATCCAGAGTTCATTGTTAAAAAACGAGCACGCCGTATATGACTTGAATTGAAGAATATAGAATAATTTATTTCTGATTTTGTTTTAGTTGTGGAATAATAACTTGCTTAAAAGAAAAGTCCAACTTGATAACATCATGATAATCACAATAACATTAAACTGAAATAAAACGAAATCGTTTGAACACACATGACATGCAATTTTCAATTTAAAAGGTCGCTACTTCAAGTAATTAAGATAACATGCTACGCTATGGACTTGGACACGAGTGTTTCTAATGTATGCGTTGAATTACCGCTAAAATATTTTTTAGCCTTATAGCTAGAGTATCTGTAGTTAAACGTAAATAATTATTATTTTCATTCATAAATAACTGACACGCCACATGCACAATCGATACTTAATTGTTTGTAAATTTTGAACATTATGCAAAACATCATTCGATTTGTCACACATTACATGCTAACATACATTGTTGACATCCGTTCAATAAATCTGTAAATATAATGTTTGATTACTAGGGGATAAGGCTATGTGGGTGAAACTTTGTGTGTATAGCTTTACCTAACTGTATATCTGTATACGTGTATATAACAGGATGTAAAATACAAAAAATGGGGTTTTAAACTTCATATCATAGACACTACGAAGATCCAGGATGGTTATCGAAATCCATTTTCAGATCTTGATCTCCATCAGAGGCATTCAGCATATTTAATGTAACTTCCTGGGTGTGAGGTGGTGGTATCGATGGGCTAGAGGGAATTAAATGTGCTGTATGCGACTTTTTTCCTGTCCTTCTGTTTCCTTTTATTGACCCACTAGCAGTTGCAGAGGAGGGCGAAGTGAGAATGGCAGAGTTCAAAGGAGGTGAGTTAAGTCCTGAATCTTCATATTCTTTCTTTTTTATCGACGAATTAATATGTGTCCTATAAAATCAAAAGGCCATCAGTTAGAGAGAGTTTTAAAATATGTGAGCTGATCATACTTCCTGAATGAATCTTACATCGTCCGCAGTTTAACCCGATTTGTTATTTCATCAATCTCATTCGCAAATTTTGTCAGACAGCTGTGCATCAACGCAATGTCTTCCTCAGTCCATTTTGTACTGGAAAATAAAATTAACACGAATGACTTCCAAGAAAAAAATTATTTCAATGTTATCTAGTTGTAGAATTTCACAACACTAAATATTCGTATAAACTATTCGCGTACGAAATTCATTCAAGAAGTACACAGTTTTTATTATTAAATACATGGATTTGCGCAAACATATTTAAAACCCGCAAAATCTGTATTCAAAGCTGAAACAATAAATAGACATATAGGTAATAATTTTTGATAACATTGGTTACATCCAATGAGAAAGTTTTTAAAGGAATTCAAATGTTGCGGACCATTAAACAAAAAATAAAATGTTGAAAACCAACCTTCCTCCGACACTTGATGTGTGAAGTTGCATGGTCAACTCTCCCAATTTTGTGAAGGCAGTTCCAGCTGCCGTAAATATTTCTCCAACCTGTAAGTATCGTAGGTAGATTAATTTTCTCATTGATTGACACTTATAACCTTTTTACATTTTATTGCAAAAACATGAATAAAACCAATATGAGCATTTAAAAAGCTCTAAGAAGCTAGATTATCTCGAAATTTGTGAGCTCAAAGCTCCAATTTTAACAGATTGTATTATTCAATTATTCATTCTCTATTCCTGCAAGAATTACATTTTTAATCATAAATCAAAATCAAAGCTCACATTTCACCACGATTGTAAAAACAGCACACAAACTTCGTTCGAAAACTTTCGCAGCCAGCTCACCTTATATCTCTTTATGCAAACACTAAACATCAATCTTGCTAAATAAGTCTCGTATTATCTGTCAAAAAGTTTCTAAAAATGCTCTGAAAATGATTTTCATGCCAAAAACGCTTTCCAGCTCTACCATTATACTACAAGTACAAGTCTACTACTAAAACTGATACACCACTACTGGAAAAAGCATTCATCTGGTAAAAAAGCCAAAAAAAAAACGAAAATATAAATAAATAAATAAAGAAGGCTGGTATTATTATTACCTTGGACGCAGAGCTCATGATGACGATGACGGTAGTGGCGAATGGTGAAGATTGATGATGACAAAATATTTTATTGTAAATCTTACTCTAGCAGCTGACTTAAATTGGCAAAGTGGAAAACAAACAGGAGAAGACGGAGCGGAGAGAGAGAGATGGAAGGAGGTAATAGGTAATGTATGTTTTGTTCACATATTATATTACATTACATCTCTCTATTAGGTACTAGGTACACTAATATTATCGGCTGACGATGATGATATTACTACGACGATGATGTTTTGATGATGATGATGACGACGACGACGATATGTATATGGGTATGATCATGCAGGACGATAACAATATTACTCATTCAATGGACAAGGAATGAATGTAAATACTCCTCTTCGCAGCTCCGCAGTCACTGGCGAAAAGTGGGCGCAGCGTATGAGAAGAGTGTAGAGCGAGACCGTAAAAGTAAACATTTGTCGGTCAAACAGACTTATACGAAATACGAATGGCAAGCTCCAGTAGTCGTGCGTGGGGGTATACTGTCCTTTATTCACTTCACTCCGCTACTCACGCTGCGCTGCATAGCAGGGTTGCTTGTTGTTCATGTGTCAGTTGTCCGTAGACCGTAAGTAGCAGAAATTCAGTTTGTTGAAGGGTTGCACTTGCAAGTTTTGCAACTTGCAACGTTGTTTGGCTTGGATTTTTGGGGGATCTATAGCTGGAGGTAAACGATTTGATGCTCAACGAATTTTAATAAAAGGGAAATATTTCGGCCGTTGAACAATTCCGAGCGGAGGTATGCTGTGTATATTCTGTTTTCTTGCACCACTTACCAGTAAATTGCTCATACAGAACGTGATGAATTGCAAGTTTTTCGTTCTCTTTCTTTTATATGCATTCTGATTTTTTAAAAATCAGGTTCAACTTTTCTTCTGTACCCAGTAAAATAATGTTTCATGAACTTTGTGGCGAGAAAATGCAAAAATGTAATATCTATCATTTGGTTAGTTTTTATGGAGATCAGAAAGGTATTTATTTTTGTTGCTATTTTAGAATTCATACATTTATTTACAGCTATTATATTGTACTTTACCGACTTGGTTAATATTTCATAATCATCATGTTGGAGATTTTTTTTTAAATGGAGACGTTTTTCTCCCGAGTTTCATTGACCTCCATTATGTGTACTTGTAGTTAGTTAGCTGTCTAGCTGAATGAGTTGCATTACTTACATTGTTATATACTGGCACTAAAATATAAATTTATTTTCAGACATCATTTCATGTTTTTATAATAGGCTTTTTCGTTGTAGTTTTCAGCATCTTCTTATGTTTAAAAAAACAAATAAATCTTTTTGTCTCTTCTTTTAATCGCGAATATATTTCAAGTTTTTTTAAAATTTAAATACAGAGACGTTTGAAAACTTTCTTAAAATTATTCCGACCCATACCTTTTTATTTGTGTCCTACCAATATATGGGTAAATTGTTAAACACTGTTCATCCATTATTATTAGGGATCACATTAGGATCCCTTATGAAATCCTTATGTCAGTCTGTCCGTCCGACCGTTCGCGTTCTAGCTCCTACACCCTTTATCCAATTAACTTCAAATTTGGTATACAGATCCAACAGACTAAGGTCTACAACCCTATTGATTTTCAGCCAAATCGGAATACCCTTGAGGGTTTTATGGGCCCTTCAAAATAAACGCTCTATAGCTTCTATACTATTATTCTTACAGACTCCAAATTTAATCTACCAGCAGGTTAAATATAAGCTTTCACAGCCGATTTTAAGAGTATCTACACAATCCTTAAAAGCTTTATGGACCCTTCAAAATAAACGTCATATACCTTCTATACCATTACCATTAATCCAATAGACTTCAAATTTAATATGCATATACAGTAAGTAACAGCCCAGGGAGTAAGCAATAACAGGGAGGTTAATCTACAATACCAGCAGGGAGGTGGATCTGTACTAACAGCAGGGTGGTGGATCTGTAGTAACAGCAGGGAGGTGGATCTGTAGTAACAGCAGGGAGGTGGATCTGTAGTAACAGCAGGGAGGTGGATCTGTAGTAACAGCAGGGAGGTGGATTTTTTGTTGAGGAACTATGAGGTTTTTATGTTCATGAAGGCGATGGAGGGGCTTTGGAGGAGTCGCCCTACCTTTTAAATGGCAAAAAGGTTTTACAGCAGATTTTAATACAGTATTAAAACTTCAGATCAGTTTCTGCTGAAAGATTATTGGTCTACTTCGCATACGTAAGCCAGAAAAAATCCCCAGTTTGCACAAGCGTAGCTCTTACTATGAGCTATTACTTTGCCAAGGTTCAGTTCTGGCTGTCCTCTGTAATATTGTAGAACTTAGTCTGATTTAAGTTACATAAAGGATTTGGTCTTTTCCGCTGAAAAAATAACTTGCTCTAAATCGACTGGAAATCATTTTTTGACAAAAAAATCGAAACTTTTTTGTTCAAAATTTAACCTAACCTAACCTTTCAATTATAAATTCTAGGTTCGGTTAGGTAAAATTGTGAAAAAAAATTCCGCCAAAAAGCTTGGAAAATTTTCGAAAAAAAGTTTCGAATTTTTTTGTCAAAAGATGATTTCCAGTCGATTTAGGACAAGTTATTTTCAGTTGAAAAAATTTTGGTGCCCCCCTTAGGCCGGATCCAACCTTAGTATTTATGTTTGAAAGGTTTGGCTAGGTTAATTTTTGAAAAAAAAAATTCCACCAAAAATTTTTTTCGGGAAAATAAGAGTGCCCAAAAAGACTCAGAATAAGATTTTGAGTCGATTTAGAGCAATTTTGTTTTTCAGTGGAAAAAACTTGCCCCCCCCCCCTTAGACCGATCCATCCGGTTGTTTTCTTCCCTATGTGAATTTTAGCGTTTTTGGCTAGGTTTGAAAAGTCTTCTAAAGAGTCTTTTTTGGGATGAGGGTGAAACCATAAAACCTTTTTTGAAATCTGGTTTTTTCTTAACAGACATTGGCTTTGGCTACTGCTCTACAAATACAAATTACAAATGCAACCAGAATTAATCTTCTCGCTGTTGCTGTTGGCATTGAAGTCGAAGAACAAGAAAAACGTGTGTTAAGTGTAAACAACTCTCTAGTGTGACGTGACTGTGTTGTTCTTATTTGAACAATAACAGAGAGGCAAGAAAAAGTCAAGAAACCGCACATTGCATTCGCCCAAAGAAAGACATCACCACACCACGTTATATATCAGCGCAGCATTGCACATTGCACCACATTTTTCTTTTCTCACGGACGTACTTGACTGATCGTCGGCAGCGGAAGTTATTTGTTAGACTGTTCTTCTAATATGCCATTATTCATCCTTTTAATTCTGCTTTATCTTATTTCGAACATTACAATTCTCTTAATTGCCTACTTTGATCCTCTTATATTTTCCACTCCGAGCTTCGGCATTTTCCTCGTCACGCTGAAAGTTGCTGAGTTTGTCACGTGTGTCATTCTTTTTCTCCTCAAAAGAAACAAATTGTTTTTTTTGGCACTTGTTGTGTCATACGTTCTCATCGTTATAGTTGTTGATTATTTTGTGATTGTATCAGCTGATACTTGAATACTTCAAACTAAAGTCTAAAATTACATATTGCTCCGCCACTCGTATCATTTGAACATTGGAAAAAATCTGTTGATTTTACTTGAGGAGACTGATTAGCTTTAAAATCCTGTGCTTAATTTTGTGATTTATTTAATATTTTGTTGAGACTGACACTGACAGCGTTGTTGTAACTATCGGCATTGCAAAACCAACTAAGACTGAAGACTTGTATCAGGAAAAAATCAAAGAAGCATTTACTCGATCTACACATTTGATCATCTGAGGAAGCAAAGGTAAATCGTTGAAATATTTTTTTAAATGCTGAGTTCGGTTGTATTACATAGTTATGTTTGCATCATACAAAATCATGAATGACACCCACATTCCTAACTATCCATGTTATGGTCCATCATTTGATTCCCCGTGAAATTTTTATTGATTTGAACCCTACTTCTTAGTGTAGCATATTGAAAAATTGAGAAATTTTGTTCACTAGAGACTGAGTGAGCTAGTGATCCAAAAAATGTTTAATTACTGGGGAATATTTGATTAATTTTTAAGGCTGGTTGTTTTCAAAGTACAAACAAAGATTGCAAGAGGAAGATAATCAACGGTATCATCATCATCAGTGAAAGGTTTTTCTGTATCTACTGTCTTTGCAACTCGACAGGAAAGGAAGGACGGCTAGAATCTTTTAACTATCATATCTATCCATTATCCGCTGTTTGATCGAGAATCTTCATTAGCTAGGTAAGTATTTGATTTGAAGTTGAAATTTAGCTCGGGCCGTATCACATTATTTTGTCATGTGAGGTTATCATCAGATTATCACACATCTCGTTTTTTGAATTCTACTAACAATTAAATAATGACCCGAAATTAAAGTTGACAATATGGAATATACATTAGTTGTCAAATGTTACTGATTCAAATAATTACTTCAAACGAGTTTCTGTAAGCCAAGGGCAGTTCTTAGAAATCCTAGTACGTTCCATTCCAAAGTTTGCCAATTGAGTTGTACTTGTCTATAAAGGAAGTTCAGTTAGTTTTTATACCAAAAGTGCAACGGTAATACTATTGCATAACCATAACATCCACTAACACCTCAGACCGCAGATAACAAGCAAAGGTAAAATTATGAACATTATTATGAATGCATGAAAGTTGCATAATTGTAATATTCGTTTTAATTATTATTATTAAGGAGTGCGAAGCAAACTCCTTTATAATTTTGCCTTGTATGTCCGTCTGTCCGTATGCAGGATAACTCGAGAACGCTTTTGAATTTTCAACTTCTGTTTTCAGTAATTAAAAGCTGATATGACCATAGCTCGGCTATGTTCGTTACCCAGCCAAATCGGTCAACGGCAACCGTTAGAAACCGTTACTACATCAAATGTCGTAATATGTGCAAAAATGATGTAATACACCAACCGACAGATATTTCATCACTGATCATCGTGGTGACCATATTTTGACATACTACATCACATTGTTACCACTACCACCATGACGGTTTCAAATCGTCACCTAATGCTAAAAGGCATGGGATGATTGGGATGGGATGGGACATATCACTCTAAAGGTCTTTGCCTGCTGATTGCTCTTTTGGTAACTCTCTAAAGTGCTGCCAGTCGCACTCCTTTGCTACATCTTTTACTAAGGTTTATTAACCATTAGTCGCGAGACTTTTTATCTATTCTTCGAATTTCCCTACGAATTACGATATTAAACTTCTCTTTCCATCAGTATCCAGTAATCCAGTACGAATAATATATACACTAGGCAATAGGCATTCTTTAGAGTAAGTGAAGAGTAGTGGATAATTAATATCATTATCAAAATTCATTATGTGGTTGCATAACTTTAATTATCTAGTCCGTTTTTTTCCTCTTTTAAATACAACAGCGTGCTGTATTTCTTTCCAGAAATTCACAGACGTCATTATTAGACTTCTAAGCACCACGTATTATTCTTAAATTCTTATAGAAATCCTATGTTGTATGGAAGAATTCAATTTCAGCACGGGTATGAACCAACAAGATGAAAATGGTAGCACAATTTTGCAAAGAAACAAACTATGTACAACTTTATTTTTTGCTGTTGGTTGAAGTTAGAACTGTATGTGGGTGGAGTATGGTGAGGTTGCTGAAGTTGCTTGTAATATGGGTGCAATGAATTTTTCAACGTGGAAAAATGTCACTATCACGATTGATTTGATTATCATTCAATAAATCAATTCCGTTTAATCGGTTGGGGTTAGCTCTGAAATAATTTTGGCAAACATTTTTAATGCATCAAAGATGAGCAATATTAATAGTTAAAAGTAATGATTATAGGTGCACGCACGTGAGTATGAGTAAGGTTACAATACAAAATGGAAATGCAGTCGTTGTGTTGTATCATTATTACTATTATAATAACATTCCTTCCATCTATAATTGTAACTTTTTAAGTAGCGTCATGATCATTTTGTTTTTTAACTTTTATTATGCCTACGTACTTGTACAAGAAGATTTTTTCATTAAGTTTAAAATTTTTAACATGAACCCTTGCCTAGAAGCGCAAAAACATTTTTCATACATGGTATAAGGTATAATGTATTTTAGGCAGGTAAATACGCCGGAGGTAGGCATGCAACGTAGGGAGGAATAAACTTGACTTGAAAGACTATCCTGTGTGGCATATGCAAATGATGTGACAGTTGATAGTTGATTCCTTTTTTAATGATTTCTGAGTTGATTGTGGAAGGGAGGACATTACGTTATTATTATTTATATTTATATTCTATAATGCCTTGACAATGATTTTTGAAAGGTGGATAAGTTTATTTATCAAATATTTTAAATTTTCATTGACTACTGATAATTATGGACTACATTGTTGATTGTTGGTTGGATTCAACTACGAATATAAACATATCGTACGGTGATGAGGAGCGCATGATTCCTGTCGTTAGTGACACACTTTTTGGGTCTTCCCCCTGCAATTAAACATTAGTTAAATATTTTTTGCATAATTCTTCGATAATAAATAATATATGACGGCTGAACAACAACAAAGACATCACTAATTTACAATCTTCGAGCTTCAATTGAATAAATGTTATCAGCCTATACTCAATACTCATTCGCATCAGTAAAATACAAACAATAGTCATTCACTATTCATCATATGTGGTACTTTAATTGTCGCTGATAGCTGTAAAGTTGTAACAGCAATGAACAATGACGATGGCAATTCTTGTTGATATTGTCTTTATCACAAGGAAAACGGCAAACTAGTCTATTGCCTGATGATGATAAACATATTCTTCAGCGAAAAGTCTTTATTCATAGTCTAACATTTTAAAATACTATTAAAACTAAAAAAGCATGCTGAATGCTGAAAATGTCGTTTACTATGTACGCACGCATATCAGTATAGAGTAAACATATAAATATATACATTTTCTGAGACTCAGTCGTCGTCTCATTACTTTTTTAAACTAACTTGTTTATGAAATGCAAATGCCAGTCAGTATCATTCTAGCCTTTTTCTGTTTTTTGTTGTGACGCCGTTTAAAAGAGTCTGCTAGGTAGTAAGCAGGAGAGCCAATACTTCTAAGAGTCCAAGTCGACTTGTTGTCTGCTAGGCCAGGCCAGTACATGTGCACCAAGATTTTTTACACTTTTTGTTTTATTGCGTGTAGTACATTTACATGCGGCATTCATTGCCAATTGCCATTGTTCTGCAGATTTTGTCATGCCACGGTACGGTGACTGTTGAAATCTGCCTTTGTGGATTTTCTTTGAACGCTTCAGTTAAGTTTGTGTTTACAATAGTGTGCATTATAAATTCACAAATCTCTCTATTTTACGCTTATGTTGGACTCGTTGTAGACTCAGTCAGACTGTTCTATATTCTATTCTATCACATATTAATGTTAGGAGAAGTATAATAGACTATCCTTATTATTCCTTATAGCATCTCTTATTTATGACGCCGATTGGGTCGGAAGATTCCGATTGTTCTGAAAATATTCCAAACAAAACTGTATATAATATATAATAGTAATAGATATGAAACTGGTTTTGTTTGGGTTCTTTCAACTAAACTACAGTTGAACTTATGCTCGTTTTTGTTCCATTGTTCTATAAAAATACACTCTTGCAGATTATCTATATCATGATGATGTGGTGATGATGCTACGATGAGGTAATCCACAATAGTAATTTTTGTTTTATTTAGCAGTCAGGAAGATAAGATATTTACGCTTACGCTACGCATAAAAGTCAGCATCATCTTTCATTATACATAATCACTCATTCAACGCTCAACTCTATGCAGCAGCAAGGTTATATATTGTAGGCAAAAACAGAAAAGTAGTTAAAGTCGATGTAGAGTACATACAGTGAATAGTGTAGTTTTTGCAAACAAATGTGCCCTACTAATAATTATGTTTTATGCGATGGACGGACAAGTGTGAGAAGTATTTTTATTTTGCATGTTGTGCGTTTCATTTTCATCAACGCTTGTTTTTTATACCTTATTATTGCCATTATTATAAAGTATTATTAAATAACACCCTACCACGCCATCATATTCATAATAGTTGCATTGCGAGTAATTACCACCACGACAAGCAAGTTTTAGTTTTGCTGCCTCTTCATCTTCCATGATGCTACCGATCTACTGATGATTATTCATTGTTTTACGTGGTCGGTCATGTGGTTGTAATGGATTCTCATGTGTTATAAAATTCACTATTATATAACAAAAATAAATAGTAATAACAACTGAGCAAGACCTGGTACAACAATAAATGTTCTCTATTTGTGCTGCTTTTGCAGTTTTTGTATTCCTGTATCTGATGATGATGTTATCGCACTCTCTCAATCTATCGTCAACATTCATATCATCATGGAAACTACTTTATTGTGCGGTGGAGGAATGAGCTTTTTCACTTTTTTGTTTTTTACAAGTTCACTGATTTTGAGTGAGATTTGCCTCCTTCTATTGCTATTTCTGGGTACAAAAGATGTTTTTGGAACCAAGTTAGTTAGTATTTAGATTAGGTTTGCATTATGGTATGCACATATTACTACGTATACATGGCATAATTAAAGACGGCCCATGCAAAAATATATAGTCGAATGTTTATAAAGTAAATATGCATTATGAAGCTTTTTTATGATCATGATCATAGCAGTGGGTTATATGAGTATCTGTGTATATGATTAAAGGTTAAGATATTCTATTTTTTTCCTTTTAAGTAGTAATATTGTACATAATTCATGCATTTCATTTTGCTTTTAGTAGGAACAATGCAAAATATCATAATGATGTTGATGATGATGGTAGAAATGGTAACGAATGGAAAATGCATGGGATTTTGTGGTAAAACATTTTCAACATGATTTTCCATCCTATTTTTTCAGAATAAAACATGGTATAACTTTCAAGTTTCTGCTGAAACCAGGTTGATTGCTGTTATGTGATGATGAGATAGTTTTTTGTTTTGTTTAAACTTTTTTGTATGAGCTTGTACAACATCCTCAGCTTTTGTTTTCAGTTGTGACCTGTGTGTGTAGATTTAGCTGGATATTTTTGTTCAGAAATATGTTTTGCTGGAACGGATGGAGAGTTGGTTCAGTTTTTATTTGAGAGTAACCCCGCAAAAGGGGAAAAAAGTGTTTCTTTAATGTCGCTTTATTCACGGTGTGCACAGTGTAATTTGTGCGAAATTATTGTTGTAACCATTATTATCCATCATTACTTTGGAGGACTTACTGTTGTTACTTTGAGACTCAGAGTCAATCTTCATCCATGCGCAATGCTATTGTGTGTATTATCATTTTATCGTTAGTTGGTTGAAGAAAGTGTTCATCAGCTAAAAAAACTAAGTTTGTGCGAAAACGCCATTTTAAAAGAGTAAAAGACGACGTAGACATTGGACGTGACGACGATTTTTTTTGCTTGGTAATAGTAATAATATTTCTTGTAATGCATTGTCTGCTTTTTCTCTTGCTGCTGCTGGAGTTTCGATGTAGTCGAGAAGGCGATATTAAATATCATTATTAAAGTTTTATTGCCAAGAGCGAAATGAAGAAAGGAAGAAAAAACGGAGCGCAATAAAAGAATCATATATTTTTGCCAACAAAAAAGTAGTCAGAAGTACTGAGAAAAAAGCCGCAGGATCCGTGATTCAGAGATTTTAACAAGCTACAATATTTAGTAGACGGCGAAGAAGGTACGGGACGAATAAAGAGAGCGGTATTGATTAAGGTATACAACAGGTAGTTAGGTGCATACGGTTTATGATTTTGCAAAGAAGAGATGAACCAAAAAAAATTGGCAAAATTCTCAGCTATTATTGTTGTTATTGACAATAATGACAATGCGCTTTACGACGACAGGACGAGCTCTACTATTTGCTCTCTGATGGTTGCCAACGAGCAATAAAATATTAAAAGTAGACATATCACACCAAAAGCGTGGAAAAAATGTACATACATCTCCTCGACAATAATAATACACACGTAAATTATATTTTAGTTAACGACAAGGGTGTCCTTCATCATCGTGGTAACTTGAAGAAGCGATAAAGCACACAAGTAAGTGCAAACGGTAGTTTGGCGTTTTTTGGTCGACTTGTGCAAATCATCAGTCAAAGTCGTTTGTTTAGTAGCGGGAGCAGCACCAACTATTCGCTCTTGTGTGTTCTTCAGCCTTTAGGAGTAGTATGTACTATGTACAACGACTGGTGAAGTTACCTACTACAGCACTTTGCTTGGCTCATCATCTTCATCATATCATATAGCATTATCATCAGCGGAAGTCCTTGAATGCAGTTACAATGATAATAATGATGGAGTATGAATAAAAGGTGATTTTTCCAAGTACTGCTTCTATGTATTCCCATGACTCTTTGATTTTTCATACAACAGAGTCATTTATTTCATGCCATGTTTTGTAGACACGCACACTGCCGCTGTCGTTTGTTCCTCGTTTCAGTTTCGTCGTTGTCGTCTTGGATGTTGCAATATTGAATGTGTTTATGATAATCAGCTAACAGTGGATTGTGTTGTGAATATTGTGTGATTGCTTCTGATTATAATACTGAGTTTTTTCTTATTCCATGTTTTACTTTGTCTTCGTCATTATCATCGCATCGCCAAGAACAATGCCGAGCCGTGATCAGCAAAATTGTATTAAGCAACAACAAGAATCAAAAAACTTTTAAGCTTCTTCTTTTCTTGTCCATGTTTGTGTTATAGAGCAGCAACAAAAAAGACGTTGATTATTTAGCAACGCGTGGTCGTACTTTTTCAACATTTTTTGTCACTTCAGCTCTCCATCCTATGATGTCCGTGTGTGCATAAGTTGCTGGATGGTACGCTGCAACTAACGCTGATTCATTTGTTCTCTGTGGTTTATGTAAATTTGCAATTTTCCACCGAAAGCTGATGAACTTCTCATTATCCTCAAAGCGACCACCACCATAACAGCAGAAACAGTGACGTGATCGTAATTTCTATTTATGTAGACAATGAATGGGATTATTGGTGGACAAAGTGAATGAAAAATCATTTTTCAAAAATGTATGGTGGAAGTACTGGAAACAGAGGTAGAAAAGAAATAATAAGTGGTCATTTCATTCGCTTCTTTTGCTGTGGGATTCCCCACATGAGCATGAAATAGAAAAGACAATAAGACGTATTACTCTTGTTTGAAAAAGTAAAAGTGGTACAATTATTCTTTTTAGTATGTAAAATGTAGCAATATGCATACTGCAATCATTTCATGATGGTGTACCAAGAGAAACATGACGACGTTTTGTCGTCTTTTATTGTTTTATGCGTGCCTTCAATTCAACAGTTTTGTAAGTGCCATGATGTTTATAACGTGAAAGGGTTTTTTCATGGTGCTGCTGGAAGGGAAGGAGGAAATGATTATGAAATCTTGTGACTGTTGTAATGAAAAATTGAAAAGTGCCTTGCATGATTGTTCGGAAAATCGGTTTTTTTCTTCGGGTACAGCCTTTGTGCATCACTTCAGCCTAAAAAGCTTTCTATCTAAGCTACCTTTTCTTAAGTTTGTATTGATCGTTGCTGTTATTATTTGTGTAGTTGGTTACAGTAGCATTATGCTACTAGCATAGCAAAGTTTTGTCATCATAAAAATATACTTTGTCATTGTTCTGCAATATTATATTCTGCATACATATTGAGAATTTTCCCAAAATACCTGTCCGATTAGCAATTTATGTTGTCTACCAAGAAACTCCATCGTCTCCATCACTAATTATTTACAACTTAATCAAATAATCAGCTGTGTCTCAGAAACAATTCAAATACAACGTTTTGACTGTGTATTGTTATTCATTGACTGTCAACTGTTCATTCACTGCTGAATAGTCAATGACAATAGTCAAGGACTGAATAGTTAGGATTCGCAGGCTCTGGGTGTTTTACTAGAACTTTGAGTTATTGTCTGGAATTGAAAGACCTGTCATCTGTGAGTGCTTGAATTTATTTGGCATTGTTTAATTTGTGTACTAGTCTAGTTATATATAATTTATTTGCAGTTGTAATGGTAATTGAATTATTATTTTTTGTTCTGTTTCATGGGTCTTCGCTTCGGCTCACTCGTAAATTCACACTTTCCAACATCCAAATCAAGTCAACTCAACGAAAATACATACCTATCCAATCAAGGTTTCTTGCTGTAGGTCCGTAGATCCAGTCTAGTATAAACGTGCTTCAATCTTAATAACGACCATTGGTGGTTGGAGCCGTTGGAGGATTTCACATTTGTAGATGGTAAGCAAGCACATTTATTTTATTCTAAACCATATGAATTACATTTTCTCTATCTATAATA
>JAANSP010000601.1:0-19886 GCA_036850745.1 Homidia socia | reverse complement strand
TGTATAGTGTGTGTGGTGTAGAGAGAGAGTCGAGTGTGGTTTGGTTGGTGAAGTGCGGATAATAATGCTGTGTGTCTTCTATGAGACAAATTTATTTGGTTGGATCATCATCGGCGGATGGACGGATTGATAATAATAATCGTGATGATGATGGTGGTGGTGTTTGGTGTGTGTGCTTCGTTTCGTTTACATTAACATATGCAGGATCATCTGTGAAAAACGCGAATAGTAAATAACACAAATACATCAAAAAGCTAAAGAAGAGCAACTCCCTTTAAATATTTATAATAATAATAATAATATCCAAATGGTACTAGAACTATTGCTACAAAACAAATAACAATACACAATCATCTTCGTTTTCTTGTTTTTCGTATATCAATATGTACGCATTCATGAACAGTTAAAGTTTAAAGTGAAAGCAAAGGGCAACACTGCTGGAGGTGTGATTGTTATCAATTTTGATTCATTATCATCATCAGTTTCTTTTGCTACCTGCCATTGTTGCCAGTTAAAATTTTGTTTGTTCATTGTGACAATCAGCCCGTTTATCATTTTCCTTCCACATCCCCCAGGTACTTTGACTCGGACGTGTGTAGTCTTGATAAACAGGTAAGCTTGGAAGAAGAGAAAGTTACTTGATGATGACATTGTTTAGTAAAGGAGAAAGCATAAATAAAGAAACTTTGTTTTGTTTGTGTTTATTCCTAGAATTTTTTCCACTTGAACCTGTATCTATCTGGAGAAAGGGGGAAACGTTAAAGAGACAACATTATCAATTTTGATTCATTATCATCATCAGTTTCTTTTGCTACCTGCCCTTGTTGCCAGTTTAAATTTTGTTTGTTCATTGTGACAATCAGCCCGTTTATCATTTTCCTTCCACATCCCCCAGGTATTTTGACTCGGACGTGTGTAGTCTTGATAAACAGGTAAGCCTGGAAGAAGAGAAAGTTACTTGATGTTGACATTGTTGAGTAAAGGAGAAAGCGTAAATAAAGAAACTTTGTTTTGTTTGTGTTTATTTCTAGAATTTCTCCCACTTGAACCTGTATCTACCTGGAGAAAGGGGGAAACGTTAAAGAGACAACATTAGCTCCACTACTCCTTGTCTTTCAACTTTTATTTCATCATCATATTATTATAGCAAAACGGCAACGGTTATAAATGCTTGACGTTCCTAATGCGAGCATGAGGAACACGACGATTATCGAAATTTGTCTAATTGTTATCAATAATAGGTAACGAAAGGGAATGTGCTTATTAGGTGGTGGTGGTGGTGGTGAAGTGGGTCGCTTCCCTGGAGAATGAAACGCCAAAGTATATTATTGTGTAATATTATTGACGCTGAGCTGATGAAGCACAACAATGCATGGTAGTATGAACGGTGGATGACTTTTGAGTGTTGTAGTGTGAGTGAGTTACATTTTTGAAAGTGTTTGCCGGCTGAGTGAGTTGTAACATTTAAGTATTGTTGTAAGCTTGGTCCTTCGTCGCTATTATTTTTAAGATTTTATGTGAAGATTTAATTTTTATATTAAGAATAATTATTCTGTTGTGCTGTCATACCATATCCTAATAATTAATTACGTTATAAATACTATAAAATTAATTACTTACTATAAAGATTTTTGTTGTCATTTTACAAGTACCTACTGCCTTTAGAAAATTAATTTTTGGAAAGCAAAGTGTTCTTTTTTAAGTAGGAAACGTAAAGCGTTTGTATTTTACTTTAAGATTCCTATTGATGAAGATATTTGAAGATTTTTGTCATTGTCTTGAGAAATATCGCCTTCTATTTTAATATTTTAAAATACTGATAAAAATACATTTTTTCTTCCATTAAAGTTAATTTCAAAAGTAGATCTAAATTTTAAAAGTAGAGGGTTGTAGGGGTTTATTAATTCAGTTATTAATGAGAAGAGTCTGAGCTTAGTCGTGATAAATTTGAAAGCAAAGAAGAAAGCAAGTTAAAGCTTGGTTATTGTTATTATTACTAGGGTCAATAAATTTATATATGTGTAAACACCAAAGCAGATAAAGTTTAAAGGAAGGACCAAAGTTGTAGTTTTACTTCAAGTAAATAGACCAGGTATCAGCAGGTCGTTTAAATCTTGTTTTATATAGAAATAGTGCAATTGGAGTAGATAGGTAAAAAATGTCGACGTATTTGCAAGTCGCTGAGGATGATGGAGAGGAGCCTATCGAGGTGCCCACGGAAGAAGATGGCACTCTTTTATTATCGACTCTTCAAGCCCAGTTTCCTGGAGCTTCTGGCTTGAAATTCAGAAATCCTGACTCTGGTAGCCTCCGTGGTGTTCGTCTAGTTGACGGTAGATTTCACCCGCCAGATAATGGTTGGGGAAATACCGTATACTATTGTGTCTTCCCAAAGGGTATGAACCGTAAAGCTAATATATCTATAATAATTACTTTACTTTTAATTACAATTTATATATCATGAGGTATTTGTGTACTTTTTTACACAGCGGAAAACAAAAGAAAATCGGATGACTACTTAGAAAACACAACTGCAAAGTCTAAGCGCTTTGAGACCAGTAAAAACAAATGTTCGGATTTAATAGTACTAGGTTTGCCTTGGAAAACGTCAGAACAGCAATTACGAGAGTACTTTGAACCTTTCGGAGAAGTTCTGATGGCACAAGTAAAGAAAGATAGCAAAACAGGGCAGTCTAAGGGATTTGGGTTTATTAGGTTTGCGAATTACGACTCACAGATACGTGTATTATCACAACGGCATCTTATAGAAGGTCGGTGGTGCGATGTAAAGATTCCTAACTCGAAGGTAATTAATTATTCAAAATGAAAAAGGTTAATACGTACACATTTTACTGTACTTTAATTTTCATGTATTTATTTTTAATTTATCACGTTTTGTAGGAATCGCAACAAGCTCATGTACCAGCCAAAGTGTTTGTTGGTCGATGCACTGAAGATATTGCTGCGGAAGATTTAAGAGAATATTTTTCCAAGTTTGGTGAGGTAACGGACGTATTTATTCCGAAACCGTTCAGAGCGTTCGCGTTTGTAACATTTTTGGAGGCAGAAGTCGCTCAGAGTTTGTGTGGCGAGGATCATATTGTAAAAGGTGTCTCCGTCCATGTCTCCAATGCTGCCCCAAAATCAGATCCTTCTAGAAATCAAGGAGGTCATCAATATCCTTACAGAGGTAGCTTTATCTAATAACCAACTAAAGATATTACTTGGCATGTTTGGTCACTTTAAGCAATCAAGTTAAACGTAAATATTAAGGAAATCCTTATGAAATAGGTGTGCCGCCAAGGGATGGCGGTAAAATGGCTGGTGGCTATGGTCAACATTACGGCCAAGGTGGTGCTGGTTGGAGTGCTGTTGGTGGAGGTGTAGGGGGAAGAGGAGGAATGGACATGCCTAATTTACAAACTCTTGGTCTTGGCGGCGGTGCAGCTGGAACCGGACAAGGACAAGGTTTAAGTAATCCCATGGGATTAGGTGCTCTAAATTTAGGTATGCCTGTAAACCCAGCAATAGTAGCCGCAGCATTGAATCAGGTACATTGAAAAGTAATCCCTATTTAAATTAAAAAAGTAATTCATTGATGCGCTCTTGTGTACCTGTTTAAATGTGTCCAGCTTACTTAATGTATCTTGTATCATATCCGTCAGGCTGGTTGGGGTCTCGTCGGCAACATTCAAGGAGGTCAGCAGGGAAATGAAGGACCACAGAGCTTTAATCATCCGTCAGGTTTTGGTCATGCAAACGCACCAACTCCTCAGCAAGCTACATCACAGCAACCTGGTCCTGAAGGCTCTGGATTTATGGCATGGGGTGGCGCAGACGGACCTGGCGGCCACCAAGGTCCACCCAACCCTGGCCCAGCTCAACCTCAGGCGGCATGGTCGAGGGAGACAAAAGGCTTCATGAAGTACAACATGTAAATTGAATAGTTTATCAACAAATTCGACATACTCGAGTTTGAGCAATCTTTCTGCATCCTAATATGTTGTTCAATGTTCAGCTCGTATAGTATAAACTACCAATATATATTCAGTGTTTGGGGAAACATGAAAATTGTTAGTAGTTTTAGATCATAAAATAGTTATTAAATGTGTGTTAATTCTATGTACGTTGAGTCAACAGATAACGGTAGGATGTTTAGAAAATTATGGTCAGTAATTTCGTTTTATGATGGTTGGGTGGGGGCAACTCGGGAACTCAAGTAGATCACTATAAATCATCTGCAAAGTTGAACAATGTTGTTATAAAATATTTGTTAAAACTATAAAGAAAAAGCATGTGGTCCTTCACAGCATTGGGCATAGGGTGCAAGAGGCTCGGGTAGACTTTTCTATTTTCACGTTCTTATCGTTTTCACTTGACTTTTACGGGTAACAATACCAAGATTCATTGGTAATACCTTTTTCCGTAATAGTCAACCGCGGTGCACGTTATATTACAACAATACATTAAATATTTAGGGTACATATAGTATGTATAATGTATATTAATAATAACACGAGATGATAATAATCCTACAAACTGAGCGGTTTTGATTTTTTGACTTTTTTGTTTTCAGTTAACTGGAAAAGAACTATAATTATATATATATATGAATTATATATACGCCTGAAATGGTGACATAGACCAAAAATGATATAATGTAATATAGGTAGTATATTGAATTTAGCAAACTGCAATTATAATTTATTAACGTGAACTGATATTTACATTACATGAATACATACATAGATACAATCTGAACTTATTACCGATAAGAAAGAAAACGAAAAAGATCACACATTTTTTGTTTCATTTTAATTTTCAAATGATCAAACCGTAAATTTCTATATCAGAGCAAAGTCGAGTGTAAGAAACTACCAACTTACGACAAATACATAGTAGATCACACATTTTCGTATCCGATGAGAGTTATCCAACCAACCGTACGACACCGGTTGCCCGTACGCTGTGTGGTGGTTACTAAAAAAGCTGTAATATTATATACCTATATATAAAAATACAGATATAAATATATATATATACAATACATATATACATTCGTAAAGAATATATATTAAAATGTTCATTTATTAAGATACGTTCAACAAACCGAAAAAAAACTATATATTTTCTATTACAACCGAACCGCACGAGTGGAAATGATAGAACGAAAGGTTTTTTTAAAGAGAGAAATGTACGAAAATGTTTTGATTTCGTTTCTTTTCATAAAATTGTTGTACATATATGGAAGAAATTTTATTGTGTTTTGTCTATTAATCATTTTATTATTGTCTAATGATTATCTCCCAAAAGGTTTGCATTTTAATATACTTAGCGTGTTTTTAACTTATTGTTTTGTTTTAGGTATCGAAATTCGATTGCTGTTAGAAAGAAACATATGAACAAGCAAGGCTTAAACTCGGTATCAAGGACTGAACAGATTTTATGAAGAAATAACTTTCTAAGGAAATGAAGGAATCGGGGGAAAATTTCACTTTTTAATTTTTTTTAAACATCTTTGACTCTCCTTTATCAGTTCCAAATAACACTAATAAACTATTTAATAACAAAGAAACCAATTATTAAATGCATATTAATGAAAATTATATGTAAATCTTTTGAAGATTTTTTTTGTGAAAAAGGAATGTGTCATGCATGTCAGAATGTATGGTTGAGAACAGAATGATATAAAAGTAAAATATATTTAAAATAAATATTTATATCAAGCAAGTATTGATCTCAGGGAAGATGCATGATGAAATGATTGATTGAGAAAAACTTGCCGGTGTGAAGAATCGTGTGACAAGATACATTTATATTCTAACAATAATTATAATGATAAATACTTATGCTGACGACGACAACACTTTTATTTCATTTTTTAAAACGTTGTCTACTACTACTACTACACTATATTACTATTAGACTATTTCAAAATTCACACCTTTACGGATAAATTGGTTAGTCTACTATATACTATCGCGTTTAGTGTAAAAGATTTTAAAATAAAATAACGTAATTTGACTGAAACTTAAAACCCATGTGACAGGCGGCATAAGATGTTTCTGTGAAAAAATCGTGATCAAAACTGCCTACGAACGAGGGAATATAAATTAGTACATTGTAAAGTTTTATTGATAAGTGAAAGATAACCTGTTAGATTGACTTTATAAAATTTATGGTTAGAGAATCTATTGATCATTCTATTAGAAGAAGAAAATATTACTCTATACATGGACATAAGTAAAAAATATTATTATAATAATAGGGTACTTGTTATTGTAATAAGTTTAGACTTTTTTCGAATCATTTGCGTGTACAATTTCAATTATTATTGACTAAAAAAGTCTTTTATGGGAAACAGGTGAATGCCTCTTTTAAATTACCTAATATATTCTTAAACGTGTTAGGAGGTTGGTTCAGTGTAATATTATTTTGAATCTTCGCCCTAAACAAAGTTCAGATAAGATAAGATAAGGTTAAGGTTATTATTTAAAAAAAGAAATATGATCGTTCGTCATACGTATAATAATATGCTACTACATTGCCTATATATGTTATGCTCTGCTCTAATTGTTACGCGTGCTATAATAATCACGACAGCATTTAGAAAATACATTATATAAAAAAGTATATTATCCATACATATTACACATCTCTACCTACAACTACCGTAAATGTGCAATTCTTACAGTCTTATTGACTCAACAAATCGTTAGAGAAAATGTTCGTATCTATCTTACCTAAGTAGTGTTGCATTAACAATCATCCCAGTCATTTAAAGGGTAAACAATCGTATATAATTGTTACAAATTAACTCGATGTCGCTCTATTATATGTGTAATAGTCGAATAAGGGAATATATATATATTATATCTAATATGCTGTATGAGAAAGATTTACCCAAAAAGTATATCTGTTATTTTAAAAAAGCGCATGGTAGGTTTTATGTATAGGAAAATGCTTGATTTTACAAAAACATTTCCTGTATGTATAATTTGAGAAAAAGTAAGAAAATATATTATTTTGATTGCCTCAACGCCAACTCACAGGTAACATGTTTCTTCTTCTGGTATAAAACGTTGTAAGAAATATTATTATTATTATCAAAAGAAAGAAAGCATTTTTCAAAGATAAAAAGCTTTAATCACATAATTAAATGTAATTTGCAACTTAATAATAATATCATAGCATACTTGTAGTGAAATATGTAAAACTACATCTACTATCTACCTACACACGATTAATTTTGTCAAGAAGAATGAAGGTAGAGACGGTGAGGACTAATAGAAACAAGTTCCGGATAAAATCACTATTTTCGAATTCACGTCCGTAAGTATTGAACAAAACTCGCTCGCAAATTATATTACTTTAAAAGCGAATTAATGAGAAGTGTGTGTATTAGTTGTTTGTTGAACCGTGATTGTACGAATAATTGGAATGATGTGCAAAAATGTGCAACAAAATCGCGATGAGTGCATGAAAAATTTTATATACAAAAAATAAAACGAAACCGAAAAACAATGGGTGTGCGCAAAATATGCTGGTAAAAAATGTTATGATATATTATGGAAAGCTGGATGTTCACTTTCACAATCATGAAGCATATTATTAGACGGTAATATGTATAACACGTGTGAGGGATGTTTGCGAGAATGTATGTACGTCGTGTGGTGTGTAAAAGAGAGAGGCACATAATAATCTTATATTTTGTTGTGTGCTCACTCACAAAGTGAGTAAAAAATATATATATGAAATGAATGTAACGAGTATATAACATAACACTATAAAAAAGTTATTGCTGGACAATTAGAGATTTAAAATTAACTGTACTACAAATAGAAAGAACCAGTTATTTATCACAACAAAAAATGAAGATAATAATAAGAGTAATAATCATACATTATAATAAATCTCTTAAAAGATCATATTCAAATTCTATTAATATATTCAAAGTGTTTCTTTCCAGTTTTTTATTTCTTTGGATTCTGTCCAATAAATTGCATATGGAAAGTTCTCTCTTTTTGCATCGTCCTGAGTATCTGAACAATGAAGGAGAAATATTTTGTTTTACTGCAAAAGAGCTTGTTTGGCGAATTGTGGAAGAATAAAAGCAGCACGATGTATGTCTGGGTTGTAGTAGCGTAGACCCATTCGGCCAATCTCTTCTTTGGTAAGTTCCCGCAAAGGCTTCTCGAAAACTGTTTCCTAAAAACCAAAAGTTTCTTTCTAGTTTTTTATTTCTTTGGATTCTGTCCAATAAATTGCATTTTGAAATTTCTCTTTTTGCATCCTCCTGAGTATCTGAACAATGAAGGAAAATGTTTTTGTTTTACTGCAAAAGAGCTTGTTTGGCGAATTGTGGAAGAATAAAAGCAGCACGATGTATGTCTGGGTTGTAGTAGCGTAGACCCATTTGGCCAATCTCTTCTTTGGTAAGTTCCCGTAAAGGCTTCTCGAAAACTGTTTCCTAAAAACGAAAGGAATGATACGTCATTTCAGCATTAGTGCTTCGGGTAAAACATTTCATAGAGTAAGTTGGCACTTACAGAGCTTTTGCTGCACAAAAGAAAACCAATTTGACCGCCCGGGTAAGTGGGTATGCAGGTGTACCCATAGCTAACTGTAGGAAACATGGTTTTGCAAAAGTCCAGCATGGTCTTGATATATCTTTGAATGATACCACATATTTTCTCCCTGTGAACAAATGATTCCTCCTGGTCGTAGTGCCTTCTCACACATTTTGTAGTACTTTTCCCCAAATAAACTTTCCGCCGGCCCTATTGTGAAATTACTCATGTCATGTTTTATAAAGGCCAATGGAGAAAATAGAAAAAAAAATGCATACATACTCATGCAATTTTATAATTTTTATCCTTACCAATAGGATCCGAGCTATCAGTGATAATGACATCAAATTCATTTTCCTGCTTGCTTACAAAATCTAGTCCGTCACCAATATGAAGTGTCAGCTTTGGACTTTCAAATCCCTTAGCCATGAAAGGCAAATACTTTTTGCATACTTCCACAACTTTTGCGTCTATTTCGCACTGAACAATTTTCTCTACCGTAGGAAACTTTGCTACCTCTCTTGCAACCCCTCCATCGCCCCCTCCAATGATAAGTACTGATTTTGGATTTGGATGGCATGCCAGAGGAACAAATGTCATCATTTCTTGGTACGAAAATTCATCTCTTTCGGTACACTGAATGCAACCATCCAAAACTAAAACCCGACCGTATGTCTTCCTGCATAAAAAATAATACATACACTCTAATGAATAATGCATTTGTATAGTTACTACAAATTAATTACTATAAAGTTATAATCAACTTACGTATCCATTACGAGAACATCTTGAAAATCCGATTTCTCGTGGCAAAATACTTCCTTCACTTCCATTGAAAAGGACTGCCCTTCCCACATGGCACTCTTTTCTGTGAACCAATTGTTCTGAATCGAATCCATGATATGCAATTATTAAAATAGTCAAAACTGAATCCTTTTTCAAAGCAGATGTAAATAATTTATTTAATGAAACGCGTATTTATTTTTTCTGTGGATATCAGTCCAAGTTTTTGTAGGTTTATCCGGTGAATTGTTTTTTTCGTTCCAACTGAGACACAAAATGAAGTATGAAAATATGAAGACAAGAGTGGTTAAAATGTGGTTAGTGACTTCATCTTGAAAATCCGATTTCTCGTGGCAAAATACTTCCTTCACTTCCATTGAAAAGGATTGCCCTTCCCACATGGCACTCTTTTCTGTGAACCAATTGTTCTGAATCGAATCCATGATATTAAATTATTAAAAAGTGAAAACTGAATCCTTTTTCAAATCAGATGTAAATTTATTTAATGAAACGTGTATTTATTTTCTCTGCGGATATCAGTCCAAGTTTTTTTGTAGGTTTATAAGGTGAATTGTTTAATTCGTTCCAATTGAGACACAAAATGAAAAAGTATGAAAATATGAAGACAAGAGTGGTTAAAATGTGGCTAGTGACTAGTGATGGTTGTGCTGTAACGAGTATTAGATTACTTTCATTACTGATCCACACTCTGTCTTATTTCATTTTATGTAATCTTTTTGATGAAAAGGGTTAGTTTTTGGTTATTCATGATTTAAACATAGAATATGTACCCAAAAAGGCTTAACTCGTTATCATAATATTGGTCTGCATTATAAGAAGCATTGGTCCATCAAAGTTCCATTTCACAAATTGACTTTTGACGTTAGTTGACACATGTCGACTGCATTTAGCCTGGTACCTATAATGTAGTTTAGTCAATGTCTTTACAAACTCGCATTCATACTAATGCTGTTGATGTGACTTGGTATATCCTTGAATGTTCGTACATGTTCAAATCAAAAAGGTTTATCTCTGTTCTGTTTGCTTGTATTGAAAGAAATAGATCAAAGAAAGAAAATAAAATCTTTTACATAGGATATGCACGCAGTCAGGAACAGGTTTAGAGAATAAGACTGCATTATAGATGGCTTTTAACCCAACTGAAAAAAACATTCATTGAAAATTACAAGAACTCTAACCCCTATTGTTCTTATAATCAACAAAATATTTCGTGGAAGTGCTATACCTAATTATACGTATAAGTATATATAATTATGAATAGTGCATATTATATTTGTTGCAGATAATTGTGACGATGAAAAGGCAGCAATCAACTAGTGATCAGAAAAAAAAATTCTCAATGTGACGAGTGTCACAATGCCCCAAAAAAATTTATTTACTTTATTTTAAAGATTGTAATTTACATTTAATGTATTTATTAATCAACGTAATTTACAGGTTGATTCTGTTTTCTTTTGCCCACTTTTTCATCACGGAAAGTATCTTTTCAGCATTTTGTTTGGGGGAATTTCTCAGTAAAGTTATTATATCATGTAGAGATTCTCTGTAGAACATTATTATTAGAAATTATCATTATTATTATCATAGAATACTATTATCATTAGCCATTATCATCGGTTTACTATTTACTTACTTTGGCTCATGGCCTGCTATTATTAGCTGGAAAACTCCAATGCAGGCTCCCCGTTTCCCTTCCCAGTTCTCTTGAGATGCCTCAAACTTTTCAAGAATATCAAATGATTTTGCAGCATAGTAAAACTGTCCCATCCTATAGCATTCATTTGCTATTAGCTGTAAAGTATTCATACAAGTAAGTTAAGTTTAAATGCAAGGTTATTATTAATCGTTTAATGTACAGTTAAGAAAAGATTACTGCATTTGAACCTGCAACAGTTGAAAGGATTCTGGACTTGTTTCCATTTTCTCATATAATTCCCATGCAAGTATTGGCTTCTTATTCATAATATCTATGTGGTCAGTGTTTAAATAGCGAGTGATAGTATCAACATTGCAACTTTCTTATTTTTGAAACGGTTTGAAATGCAAATATTTATAGTAAAAATAATTTATTACAGCATCGTGCCAGCCATTGAATGTAAGTGAAATCATTCCTGATCTTTTCACTCTGAATCATTACAAGAAGTTCCTCTGCCTCTTGAAATTGATTTAGCATACCTTTTGCCTGTTTTTAATTTTAAATCTTAGTGAAATACATTATGCTTTTAAGTATGTTGCAATAAAGGGGCTACTGATTTACCTGAGCAAAATTAAAGTTGAATGTATCATCATTGAAGTAATGTGTTTCGAACCGAGTTCAAATAGAGAGCACAATGATCAAAATTTCCTCCTAGAAAATGCGCAGAAGCCATACACAATCTTCCAAATATTGAGTCATGCTCAGATTCGCTAGAGCCAACTCGATTAAAATAATTTTGTGCTGCAGTGTGATATTCTCTCTAATGGAGTATCAAGAAAAAATAAATATACTTAATGAGGAAAACGGTCAGACAGACTACAAATAACAATAAGTAACAATTTAGCTCAAATTGCCCCACTAACATTTCCATTTTGGTAAAACAGAAGAACATTTACAATGGCAAACAAGATGAACTCGGGAATTGACTGAGGCTTTAAATCCTTCATAAGATTTGAGGCATTTGTCACATCATCCTATAAAAGTTAGGAAAATTAGAATAATTATTACCAACTGACCCAAGGTCTTTTACTCACTGTTTCACATTTCAAACATTTAATTAAAAATGCTTTAAACACTTGACAATGAAAATCTTTTTTTCTATCAATTTATTTTTTCCCTCGACCTGCTGAAGATAATAAATTACTTAGATTTAGCCTAGCTTCAGGTATCACATCTAACAACTTGGGTAGAACTTGAAGAGCTCCCTCTCCTCCTCTGAAAACGACCAAGTTGTGCCTAATCAGATCGTAGGCGTTTGAGTACACGTTGTGTTTGGTTTGCTCGTGCTGATTCTAAAAAAGTTCAGAAACTGTGTAAATAATATTCTAAAATAATATAATGAAATAAAAACTTTTCTTGGAAAGATGTCTATTGCCTACCATAATATTCAAAAGAGTTTTCAGTTCTTTTTCCGCTGCAGCTCCATTATACAAACGGAATGTATTACATGCCCTGAGGTTTAACGCTATGGCTGATCCTTGATAAGCTTGCAGGTATACGGCAAGTACTTCTTGTGAAACATCAAAATACTCCAATCGATGATAACATAGAGCAACATACACATTCAAGGCAATATGATCTCTAAATTTCAAAACAAAATGTAAAAAAATCTTGTTGTTAAATATAATTATTTGTTTAAATAGCAAGCATGCTACACAGATCTACACAAGCGTTACATTTAAAAGCTTTCGAAAAAACTGCATGATCAACTTAAAAGTATTTAAAGCAACCTATGATTATTAATAAGCTTTTCAACAAGGTTAAGTTCTTTCTGGCACTGTGACACTATCAAATCTAGAAGGTGGGGTGAAAGGGCACTCATCGTAAAGCTTAAGCTTTTTTCTTCGAATAAGCCAAGCCTGCGGGGAATAAAATACAAATGCAAAACAGTTAACGGCATTAATGAAAAATTGAGCTATTATGAATGAATACTGATATCGTAAATGTAAAAAGCAGGAAAAACAAATAAATTTAGTGTGGATCGATTAATGGTAATAGTATACATTTATGAACTAGGCTTGTACGTAGCTTTCTTTACAACAACATTATCACTATCATCAATCATTCTACAAACCGGTTATCCAGTAAGATCCGTTTATAAATATCAATAGAACTTTGAAAGTCATGTCGAAGATAATGAATGGATGCTAGTGAGAGTTGATTCTCCAGGTTCTCTTCAAGTTTACGGTGATACAGCATGAGTGCCTCTTCATTTGCCAATTTGTGCGACAAATGGAACAGAAGACGAGTTTTTTAAACTACACTCGGATCCTTTCTCGGCTGCATCTTTGGCTTCATTGTACATTCCCATTGCAAAATATGAGCACCCAATATTTAACCACAATTTAGATTCGTCCAGAGATGGGTCAGTGGCACCTGCACGATTTTCTTGCGTTGCTTTCAAAAGAGATTGAAGCTCCTCAAGAGCACGGGGAAAGTCTCCCAAATGAAAGCAGCAATACGCAATTAAACCAGGGTTTTTCAGCTCGTTGGTGGACCTCTGAAACTGTTTATAGTGCAAATATTTTTATTAATAATCGCTCATCCACCAGTTTTCTCGCGAGAAAAAAATCTTCGTAAAATATATTTATGCATAGTATAAGCGCGTACTTCTAAAAGTGTTAAAGCCCCTAAGAAATCTCTCTTTTCTAAAAAGTCCTGAAGCTTGGGCAATTTACTCTGGGTCGAGTCCGCATTTGCTGAACCCGATTCAACGGCCGGGCGTGTTCTCGAGAGTAGCTATATGCATAAAAGTAAAACATGATACTTTTACTCAGATCCATATATTGTTTATTTTCAATCGCAAAGTTTCTTCATTGTTATTGAGAAAATTTCGCATAGTTTGTGCATTCAGTTCGAGTATATGCTTTAAGAATCATGTTATAGTTGCATTTATAAAACCGGAAATATCAGAAATATCAGCGATAATAATGGTACGAACGCTAACTACTTAATAATTAGAAAAATAACTTACCATTTTAATGATCTTTGTCCAGTTCTGACGTGCTTAAAATGAAGATAAATAATGTAGCTTTCTGATCTGTTCCAACAAAATATAACTAACTATAATATTAAACTGTTTTACTGGATTGTCGACTGAATATAAATCAAAATTAGGGAGCGCAAATTAAATCATTGAACAATGATGCCAAGCAAATATCTCGTATGTGATATTCAACTTTAATTGCCTGTTACCTGAATGCACTTTCGGCTCTTCTTACCGATTTACTACGTTCTAAGTGGACAGGACAGGACAGGTACAAGTAACAAGCAATTGCGTCCCTACTTGTACAAAAGTGAAAGCCCAGTCAATTGAGTCAATGTTTGCATTCCACGTATCTTGGTTACTTGCTTCCGTTGGAAATTATGCCTCCATGATCATGATCCATACCATACCTTCTTACACGATGGTCTAAAGAAAGCGGATGGAGAAGGAGGCACGTACCTTAGAATGGCTCTTTCCAATGCATATTACCGTTAAAAATTGGCATCACACAAATAATAATACGTGTGAAATTTGTAGTTCCTCCTCTATAAATTCGAATGACCAGTTTAATTTTACAGATAATGATAATGATGAACTCGATTTTATTTATTACAACTGTAGCAAAATGTTTACAATGTTTCATTCTACAGACAATTTTTAATTAAAAGCTTTAAATCCGACAAACTGACAACGAGTTTTAAAATATAAAAAATAACACAAAAACGAAATGGCATACGGTAATAATAAACACGTAACTATAACTTACTCATATTTCACTTCCCTACAATACCTACATAGAATCTAAACCATCCAATTCATAGTTCTAATCTCACCGGTTTAATATAATAAAGTAGCTATAATAAATTAAATCAAGTATGTATCAATACGACTCAAAGCAATATTACAAAACCAAGTGTGAGTTGCCACTCTGCCTTCATACGCTTCATCCAGAGAACAAAACGGAAGTATCTGGTTTGAAGAAATGGTCGCAATGTTGTTTGCATCAATGACACTTTTGTTACAACGAATGGAAAAAACCGGAACCGACCAAGAAATCCTAACGTCCTGCAGGAAAAGAGGAAACAGTATAATTGCAACATATTATAACAATAAGCATAAATATAGTTTTACAATCAAATTTATCTTTACCGATTTCTTTGGACACTGAAGAGATATTACTGCACGATAGTTTTTACATTCTTTGTCCGATCCAATGAGCTGTACCCACCATGAAAACTTTCTGTCTCGAATTGAAGCGAAGCGAAGAAAGGTTTTTCCATCAAACTTTAGGTAAAATGGTCGCCAGTTGGAATCTGAATGTTTTAAAATACATAAAATAAAGAAAACTGAATAGCTTTTGTATTGTTGTATACATGTACATACACTTATTAGGTCTACACGTCTGTAACTTACTAATTTCCATCCCCATGAAAAGACGGTCAATTTTCGTAAACACTCCTGATGGTTCATTAAGCCCCTTAATTTGATGATACTCAAGAAGATGTTTAAAATATTCAGAAAGTTTCAAATGTGTGTCCCATGGACATCCTTTTTCCGGGGCAGCTTTGCACCTTACAGGTCTATATAAATATATATATACAATGAAATAGAAACACTATTTTTTAATCATCACAACATCGAATCTTCCAAAGTAGTTTTTTATTGATCTTCTAGAACTTACCTGTACTCACACGACTCATCATGCTTACCAAGTTCAGAGTTTTTGACTGATGCTTCGCAACCTTCCATCTTGTACTTGCAGTCTAACAATTGACCATTTGACGCTGACAAAGATTTTGATCCATCAAATGAAATGTCAAATTTTTTGAAATGAGCCAAGAGAGACATGACCACAAAGTTTCTAGACCCATTGAAAGGTGCTGAACACAGTGCGCATTTAACCAACCGCAAAACACAATTTCCACAAACGCTATGACCGTTCTCATCAGTTGTAAATATCTTCATCAGGAATCATAAAGCATACAGGACACTCCAATATGCTTGAAAAGTCATCAGGCTTGGGTTTCGGTTGTGCCGGTTCCATACAAGAAGTAGGAATTTGCCTCGAAGATTGTTGATTCATCAGCAAGTAGTTGGTCCCCTTCTTTGTTTGACTTTGATTTCGGCCAGTGCCCTTGGTTGGCTGGAATTTACCATCATCACCCCACATCCTTTTTCTGTATATAAAAGATCACAATAATCAAATAATCTTTGAAAAATCAAAAAGAAATTTTACGTGCAAGCAAATAAATGTACAAACAAATTAATCACCTTTTTGAAGTGTAAGCCTTTTGGAACCTAAAAATGCCAGAAACAGCCCGAAAGACAGCAAAGTAGGATGCCGAAAAAAAAGGCCAAAACGAATTAATTGGTCTGGCACTACTGGTGCTAAGGTGTGGTTTCCCCGTCGGAAGACCTAGCTGGAAGTTCCAGCCTGGAACAAGGTATTCTTTTCCGTTTCACTGTTGGTTGGAACACCCAACAACAAACAACACTTGCAAAAAACATTAATTTAATCACTGCTCAAAATAAGAAAAATTGGCCGGCGAAAAGTGTTTAAAAAATATGCAAATTAATACAACGAAAATGCAAAATTTAATTTTCAAACTAGCAGCGATTTGCAGAATTTTTGTCTTCGTGGCGATGGTAACAGAATCGAATGGTAACAGGCTAACTGGTGGTGATGATTATTGATGATAATGATTAGTTTGTTCGGGTTTCTTTTTGTTCCTGCTGAAACGTTTTTAGGGGTGCTTATGTTGACGTTAAACTAAAACATTCAACTTTGAAAAAATGAAAATGTTCAAAATAGACTGATTTACTGTGCATGCATGGGTTTTCTTATGTACGACTTAATGAAAAAAATGACTATGACATTCGTTATTTCATAATATCAATTACATAGCAAAAAGTCGTCGACAAAATTATTGACTATTTTACTTGAATCCAATGCCACCAATCACCGTTTTTAATAAGAATTTTGAAAACCCTGGATATGAACTTCGGTTTTCGGTTCTTTACCACTCATTCAAAATTTCCCTCAAAATTTATGCAAATTGAATTGGAATTTGGAATAAAACGGCTTAAATTCTCTATATTGTTTCGTGATTTCTAAACTGTGAACAGCAAAAATGGAAAAGTACGTTTAAATAACCAATCAATCAATCTCACTCAAGCCGGCAACCCTCTATTTCCATAAAATATTTTCACATAGTGAACTTCACAATGCAATGCAAGAAATGGGTTAATTTATGCAGTGTACACCAATGCATTCCACGTCCATCGGTTTGGTACATACCATAGCTGGGCGTCTTCATTCACGCGAAGCGTCTTCACGCTCTTCATTCACGTGAAGAGCCTCTTCACGCGTGAAGATGAGTGAAGAGGACCAGGTCTCTTCACGAAAAGAGTGAAGATGAATGAAGCAAGCTTCACCGTCGGTGAATGAAGCGCCATGATTCATCTTCACACTCTTCATTCACTTAAATAAACAGACACAAATTGATAAATTGAAGGCTATATGCTAACAAATTGCTGTTATGAAACCTTTAGTCTTTATATTTCTGAATATAGCCACTTTTATTGTGTTAGAAGAGAACAATAAATATAAATAAGGAACTATTTGTGCACTTTGTGAGTGAAGAGGAATGAAGAGCTTCATGTGGTGAAGCGGAGTGAATGAAGCGTTCGAATGTTTCCTCTTCACGTGAATGAAGAGGAGTGAAGACGTTCTGAATTTGAGTTAAATGAATGAAGATGAATGAAGAGAGCAAGCAACTGCTCAGGTATGGTTCATGATTCATCTTCACACTCTTCATTCACTTAAATAAACAGACACAAATTGATATATTTAAGGCTATTTGCTAATAATTGCTATTAAAAAACCTTTAGGCTTTATATTTTTGAACATTACAAATTTTATTGTGTTAGAAGCGAACAATAAATATAAGAAAGGAATTATATGTGCACTTTGTAAGTGAAGATGAGTGAAGAGCTTCATGCGGTGAAGCGGAGTGAATGAAGCGTTCGAATGTTTCCTCTTCACGTGAATGAAGAGGAGTGAAGACGTTTCTGAATTTTAGTTAAATGAATGAAGAAGAATGAAGAGAACAAGCAACTGCTCAGCTATGGTCCACAAGTTTCACCACGAGGTCGAGGAAACACTCCCTAATGGTTTTATACTATGTATGTATGTAATTTAGGGCTGAGTACCAGAAGTAATTAATGTACAAACCAGTACCCAGTTGCTGAATCCTTTACGGATTATTACAAGCTAACCCTTTCCCACTATTCCCGTAGGCACATTCACCATATGGTGATTATTGTAGCGCTATGCCTCCAAGACGACCAGTACTCCTAATATAAAATAGGAGACTGGCCGGAGAAGCGCTTCTTATACCCTCCAGGCCCATAAATGGTGCCCCAAAGATATTCATTCTGATATGAGAGAATGACTCACATTTTCCAAGAAAATGTAGGCTATCCTCTCGATCTTTATTGCAATTCGGGCACATATCAGTGTTTGCGGCTCCAATCTTAAAAAGATGAGCCTGCAGTCCTGAATGGCCCGTCATTATCTGGATGAAGTCTCTTAGAGACTTTCGGTCTAGTTCCTTGAGAGATCTTACGACCTCAATCGATGGAACCTTTATCAATTCTTTAACTGTCTTGCAGTCAGTTCTTGCCTCCCATTTTTGAGAATGCAAGAATTCTGCTCTTTTGGTCACCGCGGTACGTACTGCTTCGACCGAAATGGGAAGCATAGGTTCTGGGCCGAACACAATTTGTTCAGCTGCATCTTTTGCTAGTAGATCTACCGTTACATTTCCTTGGAAGCCTTTATGGGCAGGTATCCAGGAAACGATCAGTTCATGTCGTTGTCCAAGTAACATTAAGTTACAAAGACATTCATGCACCAACATGCTCATGTGCCACAGGCTCCTAAGAGCCGTGATGGCACTTAAACTATCAGTGTATAGGAAGATTTTTCTTCCTTCCTCCCACGCATGACTTATGTTCAATGCAGCCTGGGAAATGGCTATCACCTCCGCTTGGAACACTGAACAGTGCTGTCCTAGTGAGATCAACTCAGAGTACCATTCACCATCATGAGAAACAATGAAGGCTGCTCCTGCNAAATGGCTACGACTTCCGCTTGGAAGACTGAGCAATATTGTCCAAGTGAAATCAATTCAGAGTACCATTCACCATCGTGAAAAATGATGAAGGCTGCTCCTGTTCTGTGGTTATGCCGTGAACCATCGGTGTAACATATTATGTCGGTGCTGGCATGTACAGGTTCCCCCTTAACACTCCAGTCGTCTAATGTCCTAACTGAGAACGCAAAATTAAGCGCCCGCAGGACTCTGTTACATTTAAGGTCGCGTGGGAAGAGTAGTTCAGGTACAGTTTCTGATGACTCCTCAACCATACCACTATGTGTGGGTCTTTTGAGATTTCGCCTCACGGAGAGTCCCAAATACTTGTCATTGTGCTTTAATCTATGCATGGTCATCATCGCGATGGCCTGCATGTGTAGCTCAATGGGCAAGATTCCCATGAAGCACTCGGTGGGTTGGTTGGTTGGTTGGTTACATAAGTCAGTCATACGAGACTGGGTTTGTCGGTTAGTTTGAAGGATAATGGAGCTGATGATGGTGCTTTCATATGTAGCAGCGAATGATTAAGAAATTGACAGATGAATATTTTATACCAAGCTAGGGAAAGTAACGGTAACGAGTAAAGCAGCCTTTCTGGTACAGTAACGCGTAACGGTTACGCATAACGCAAACTGTCGGCAAAAGTAACGCGTAACGGTAACGCACATCAA
>JAANSP010000600.1:0-19887 GCA_036850745.1 Homidia socia | reverse complement strand
TAAAAAGCTTTTTACTTTATATAACTAGCATATACGTGTGCATTCGTATAATATTTCAGTTTTTAGAAGAAGAAGTCACTACTTCACACTTTTCATTTGAATGAGCGCAAACATTCTTTTCCCTTCCCTTGTTTCTCTCTATCTCTCTAGGACGACTAACTACCTCAAAAGTGTAAGCTTTATGCCATGCCCATTTTGTTAGGAATATTAACTTTTTGCCTTGTTACGTGACTCTTAAAACGTGCAACTCTCAAGAAAGTGGGCTGGAGGAAGGAGCATTAAAAGGAAATTATGACGACGGTGGAGTGGAAACCATGCTTGTTCCACTGCTACTCTTGTTTGCTTCTTTTGTCAGTTTATACATTAGTCATTCCAAAACGCTTAATCCACTAATAAAATACACACACATGAGAAGGGTTGGGAAACGAAGAAGAAGGAAAAGAGAGTAAAAGACTTTAAAAAACAGGTAGGTTGGTTGGGATTTTTTGTTTTAGAATTTCGGCGTCGCTTAAAATTTAAACACTGTTTGGAATCAACTACTAGTCTGTAGATGAAACAGGGGCAAAATAGAAAGGGTTGTAAGAATAATTAAACATGATTTGTCCTTTTTAATGAAAAAAAATATTGATGCATTATTTGGAAATAATTTAACGGTAACGGCAGTAGTGTGGTGAATACCACATAATTCATATTTAAAAATGTACTGTAATATCCTACCAAATATTAAAGTTAATATTTTATTAAAAATTATACAACCCATTCATTACATAACGTTATGTTGATGACTGATTAAATTGCGAGTCAAGAAGGAGCAAGAAGAGAGTGTTTCTGCCATTATTATTTTAGTGCGATAGTTTGTTGGTGGTACTGCTGCTGCTGCTGCTGGTGCTATATGGCTTATAGGCACAACATAAAAATGGCTTAAAAGAAACTTTGACTGACATTACATTGCATAACACCATGATTTTACAACTCCCTCTAGTATACATTCAACAATGTGGTCTTTTCCATTATTATTACTACTACAAAGTAGTAGTATTCTTGTTTTTTTGATCTTGTTCATCTGCTTTTTGATTGTGTGCCCTGATATTTCCCTTCCTTAAAAACTTTACGTTTTACTACTTTCAACGTTTATTATTACGTATTATACTACCACCCTGTCTCTTTTACAGCAGCAGCAAATGAAACGAAACCAACAGAAAACAAAACAGCAAAGTTTTCAGTTTTCTGAAGAGCAAGTTGTTGTAGCAGCAGCAAGCAGCAGAAGCAGAGCATTTTACCACAAAAACCAATGCTGTGCTGCCTTTGGCATGTATACATAACAATATGTAGGGTGGTGATGGGTGGTGGTTTTGTGCATGTATCTATGTTTTCTTGTGTAATAAACGACAAGTTTTCAGCGGATTCAGCACCAACCATAATAAAATACTTGCTTTCCACTCAACATCTATATTATCCTTATTACATGCATTGTTGTAAAAAGAAAGGTAATGAAAATTCATAGCTTCAGAAGCAGAAGCAGCATCAAGTACCAACTCTGAAGACTGTAGCAACATAACTAAAAATCTTTATAGCATTTAAGCAGAGACAAAAACAGAGAGAATGAAAATGAAGGAATGGCAGTAGTGGGAGGAGAAGGAAGGAAAGAAAGGATATTGGGATTTTGAGGTATTTTCTTTGCTCCCAAATAGCAACGGTAATTTTCGCCATTTCAACTTCCATTTCCACGCTGTATACCGACGGATATTGTTCATTTGCTACAGAAAGTTGTGGCTGTCTGTGAAGTGATGGCGGCGGCGGTGGTGGTGGTGGCAGTAGAAGCAGAGCACTGAGGTAAGTAGTCACTCCAGTCAGCCAAGTCTCTCTGGTGTAATTACCAATGTTATTAGGCATGTTTAGAGAATGAAAATGAAGGAATGGCAGTAGTGGGAGGAGAAGGAAGGAAAGAAAGGTTATTGGGATTTTGAGGTATTTTCTTTGCTCCCAAATAGCAACGGTAATTTTCGCCATTTCAACTTCCATTTCCACGTTGTATACCGACGGATATTGTTCATTTGCTACAAAAAGTTGTGGCTGTCTGTGAAGTGATGGCGGTGGTGGTGGTGGCAGTAGAAGCAGAGCACTGAGGTAAGTAGTCACTCCAGTCAGCCAAGTCTCTCTGGTGTAATTACCAATGTTATTAGGCATGTTATGCTCCTTTAACGACAAGGTGTGGAGAGAGAGGTATGGAAAGGTGGAAAATTTTCAATAAAAAATTACTCCATACATAAAATGTTTTAGCTTGAGATTGTTTGTGAACCTATACGCGTGGTACAATGTATGCTGGCGCATTGTCTTGTGTGACGTATAATGCTGACGTACCTTAAATTACACTTGTGTAAATGATGGTGATAAGAGCGTGATGATGACATGCTTTAGTTTTAAGTAAACAATACACACCTAAAAACACAGGGCCTGAGCGCAAAGCGTCATATAATAATAATGCATCAACACAACCACCACCACCACCCACCTTATTTTCGCTGCTAACGGCTTGTACCTTCACTTTGAATGGATGGATGGATGGATTGATAGAATGGAAAGAAGAATGACGACGATAATGATCAGGATGAGGATGTTGTAAGTTTAGGCTGGAATAAACCGGCAGCTGTCATGAGGATTCAATCAATGCATTGATGCTGATAGTTATGTGATGTGCGTTTTTGCTTTGCTTTGCTGTGCTTATGTAAAATATTATCCTGCTGACGCTCATTTCGCCCTGACGATGAGATAATGCCTTTTTGTTTAAACTGGGTTTCTACTATCTACAAGCATTCTACTACAACGCGATGAACGACGACAAACAGACAAAAAACGTGAATGGATAAATCGAGATAATCTTTTGTACTTTTTTGGCATCATGTTATATGTCGGGGGATGATGATGATGATCATGTTTCCTGTTTTTAACAAGCACTTAACATGCTACAAACATTTGCATTGTGATAATGACAATCATGCTTACTACTTATTCATACATTTTTTGCTGAACGAATTGATATCCAAAATACACAAAAATTTGTATAATTTTAAAAATGAAAAAGTTAAAATGAGCATTCATTCATTGCAGCAGCGGTAGATATCTGTGTATGTGTAAGTGCGCATATAAACAGAAGAGTTGACTCACCGGCTGGGAATTTTCATCCTGTTTCAAATTAGAATCCACTGTTTTTTTTCAAGCTTATTTATTTAAATTGTGTATTTATTTATTATGCATGCACGTTTGTTTGGGCGGTAACGAATTGATATCCAAAATACACAAGAATTTGTATAATTTTAAAAATGAAAAAGTTAAAATGAGCATTCATTCATTTCAGCAGCGGTAGATATCTGTGTGTGTACGTGCGCATATGAGTTGACTCACCGGCTGGGAATTTTCATCCTGTTTCAAATTAGAATCCACTGTTTTTTTTTCAAGCTTATTTATTTAAATTGTGTATTTATTTATTATGCATGCACGTTTGTTTGGGCGGAGGTGGAGAAAAAAATAATAGAAAAATCATGCATTGGATGGATGGGTGTAGGTGGTAATAAGCTTTGAATAAAATTTTCTCAGAAATAAAAACAAAAAATCCTCTGCAATTAACGATGAACGTGTACAAACACGTTGCTTGTCTGTTTTCAAAACATGACATGACACTTTGAAATTTTTCTATGACATGATGATCTATGTGTATTTTAATGATTCTCTTTTATTACCTGTCAATTCTAATTAAATCACAATGATGATAATGATGGCGAGACTAGCTGCCATTTTAGAGTTGGTTATTATTTTGCTGAACAAGACAAGCAGATGAAGCCCTGGTTAATTTGCACAGATTTAACTTCTATTTTTAGCTACAAGCATACCATATAAATTACTAACTAATTATACAGAACTTTAAAATTATATTATTCGCCATACAATTTCCTTTAGAATTTTTCAAATATAAACAGAAAACGCCAAAATATTACTGTTTTGTTTTAAATGAATAAATTCAGTGGTCTACTCTACCATAAGTTTCATCATCCAAATTTTGCTAAATCCACGTTTGCATATATATTTTCTATTTATCTACATAATGTTATTACCTTATTTATTTGTCTCTATTCTCCACTATTATTATTACTACTGCTTCCTTCTCTCTATGAATTAATCTATCATCATCGTGTGTTCTCTCTGTTCTCGTCCTCTTCTAGGATTACCTTACTAGCTATTTGCATATTTACAGAAATTATTACCAGTGCTGCTGCTACTATTACCTATTATTCCTTGGTTCACCATTTAGCATTCATTTTGTCAGAAGAAGAAGATGGAGAGAACAGGGACAAGAAGAACAGAAGAGTGAATTCTCCTCTGGTGGTGCTACCACTGCTACTACTCACTATTACAATGAAAGCTCTGAAATTTTATCCCTTTTAATACCCATTAATTTTAATAGCTGTAATATAGCCAGTTATATAAACGTAGCTCAATTTACCACCTATATGTATTCATCCAAAAAAGGAAATTTTACCTAAAATCCACGCGCATTCACATTTCACATATTTAACCACCACTTTTTAGTTGCCTCTCGTCGTCGTCGTCCTCATCGTATATGTGTGTTTACATTTCACTCTGGAGAGTCTTTCTCATAATGATCAGCTCTACTTTTACTCCACTCTCGCCAATAAAATCTCGCTTAAATAATGCACAGATAGATATGTAGCTGGAGAGAGAGAGAATGAGAAAGAGAGAACATTTCTCGGTAAACAAAATTTTCTCACATGATATGCTTGAATAAACGCACGCTTATGTAAACCCCATCTCCCTCATGCAATATCCCTTAAAATGTAAGTATGAATAAAAGTTATTCAACTATTTTATTGGAAAATTAGGAGAAAGTTGCAAATAAACGGGGAAAGTGTAAATGTATAAAAGTATCTTTTCATCTGTCTATCCACATATCCTTCTTTACACACTTTATTTGTTTAGACGTATAATAATGATAAGCTTTCTTCTTCTAAAACTTGCTCACAAAAACGTTGAGAAATTATTAACGAATTTTTTTTCTTTCCTTTTTTGGATTTTATCCCTTCTATTGTGGTTTTTAATGACTCCAGTGGAGCAATAATTAAAAATTTACTACTTTGCTATAAAATATTAAGAAAAACTTGCTGGCATTATTATTGCTGTTGTTTTGTTGGTCGCCTATATACGCAAGTACAAAACCAACAACAACAACATCACATCACCAACAACAAAAGGAACAAACGTGGAGGAAGAAGAAAAAGAACAATTATAGAAATGCTAATAGGAAAAAATAATGTTTTTGCTTCTGCTACCTTATTCTCTACACTTTAATAACATATATATTAGACCGTACAGTACAACAATAATAAACTGTTGTTGTAATACGAGAATGACTGGAAAACGCAAAAACTTTTATTTTCTTATATGACTTGGCTCACATAAGCTTATAAAAAGAGGGATAAAAAGCTAAAGTAAATCCGCACGGTAAAAAGTAATACTACTACACAGTGTTGTTGTTGTGGTAGTATGTGGCAGTAAAAGTAATAATCATAATAATACTTTTTTTCTTCTTCTTCTTGTGCGCTGAGAAGAGGAACAAGTTGAAATTGAGCTTTGAGCTGAAAATGTGCAAGAGGGAAAGTTGTATGCCTTTCTTTCCTAAGCTGAAAATAAAAGACGATGGGGAAAAGGAGCAGAAAGAAAAATGATGATGTTACTTTACTTTCTCTTCTTCTTCCTCAAAAAATGGAATAAGAGGAATGTTATATGGCTTTACTTGCAAAGCTAAAAAAGTATGAATATGCATAATACTAATACTAATACTAATAATAATAATGAAATAGCATGGTGTAGTGAACCTATTGTAGTGCAACAAGATGTAATATTTATTTGTGTACGTACAGTACAATTTTACATTTATTTGTTGTTGTTAATATGTACTTGTGTTATTGAGAGTGAAAATAATATACATATATATATATATATATGAGGTCTGCATGCGTGAGTATCTATTTTACTTGCTAATAATAAATGTATATATGTCTTGGTTGGAGTAATGTAAAAACTTTTTTTTCTCCTATCTTCTTTTTATTTTTCTCCAAAAAGAAAATAAGGCCAGTTGGTTGGTTTTCTTCCAGTTGGTAGCAAGTTAAGTATATAATAGTTTTGTGATTACAGTACAACTTTACATTTATTTGTTGTTGTAAATATGTACTTGCGTTATTGTGAGTGAAAATAATATACATATATATATTTTTATATGAGGTCTGCATGCGTGCGTATCTATTTTACTTGCTAATAATAAATGTATATATGCCTTGGTTGGAGTAATGTAAAAACTTTTTTTTCTTCTATCTTCTTTTTATTTTTTTCTCCAAAAGAAAATAAGGCCAGTTGGTTGGTTTTCTTCCAGTTGGTAGCAAGTTAAGTATATAATAGTTTTGTGATAATATGTCCTTTTTCAACTCTCGGTTTACTACTAACAGTGATGCTAGTAGTAGTAGTACCAGTGCCAGTGCGACTACTGATTCTGTTGATTCTGATGTTGGAGTTGTAATAATAAAAGGCTTTTCTTTTCGACATGGAAAATCAGCAGGACTCTCTCTTTCTCTTCTTCTTACTGCTTGCTCTTGCTACTATTACTTGCTGTGCTATATCCAGACTACTATACGTATGTGTTTGTGTGTAGGACAAAAGATGGGCTCGGCAGGCTCTGGAAATCATTAATTTTGGGCAAATCCACGGAATTGGAATTTATATGAGAATCCCAAGAGTGCAAGTGTTCAAACTGACTGCACAGACAGACAGAGAAGAAGCAAGCAAGTCAGAGAGTGAAAAAGAGAAGAAGAAAAAAGAAGAGAGTAGTAGCAGTGGCGATGCAATATAGAAGCAGAGAGCGAGATAGGAAAAGAGAGAAAACAACAGAAAAAGAGAAGACGGCGAATGAGAATAGGTAGGTATGTACATTTTCACAGAAAAGAAGAAGAAGAAGAGCAACAAGACCAACAACAACAATACCCATAATAATAATATATATTATTATTATCATTATTATACTTTTTCTATTCGAATGAAATACATACATGAGCTTAAAATACATTGTGAATAAGGGCATACACAGAGAATAGAATTTTATACGTTATTATATTATACATAAAATCACAATAAGTTTTACTTTCTCCAATAAGAATAGTAATACTTTTCTACAACAAGAAGTAGACGAACAAAAAGAAGAAGAAGAAAAGTAAGTAAAGTAGTGAAGTAAGTCTTCTTTTCTCAGCCTCTCTCTCTCTCATCTTTTCAGCTGCTGTTCGTTCTCTCACAGAGAATAGAATTTTATATGTTATTATATTATACATAAAATCACAATAAGTTTTACTTTCTCCAATAAGAATAGTAATACTTTTCTACAAGAAGAAGTAGACGAACAAGAAGAAGAAAAGTAAGTAAAGTAGTGAAGTAAGTCTTCTTTTCTCAGCCTCTCTCTCTCTCATCTTTTCAGCTGCTGTTCGTTCTCTGTGTGTGCCACGATGATGATGATGATGACGACGACGATGATAATAGCATCTATATAGCAACTGCACAGGACTCTGTTGTAAGTATAAAAGGAAAGAAAGTGCAGAAAGTGAGAAAGACTGTATGGTATTAAAAGCTGTATGTCTATACGAAGATGAGGAGGACAAAACACTCAACAAAAGCAACAGAATGGAAAAGTACTGGTGTGGCGACGGCGGTGGTGGTGTGATGCTACTGGTACTTTAACTTTACTTACCACACACATAGGAAGAGAGAAAAGAAAAAGTAGTCAGGGAGGAGAGAAGAAGAGACGGGCACACAGGAAGAGGCAACAGTGTAAAAAAACATGATGATGATGCTTCTTCTGCTTCTGATGCTGGCTGATGATATATTCAATACTACATAAGGGCATGATACCTACAATAGCAGCAAGCAAGTTTTTTCTTTTCTTTTTTAGACCAGACGACTGGGAATCTTGGGTAAATATAGGTATAAAAAATGTTTTGTAGTGTATGGATGTATAAATATGGAGGAAAAGAGTTGAGGGGAAATAAGTTTTATGTATTATTATAAAATATGTAATATATATATTGTGAATGTGTCTGACTTTCCTTTCTTACTTCCTTCCCTTTATTACTGACTTGTTCCTTCTTGCTCTGCTTGCTGCTCTGCTCTGCTGTACTTTGCATTGCTTTCTTTTTTTCTTTTTGCCTGCTTTCTTATTCAACTTGTAAATCTCGAATTAGGAACAGGTCTGGCATACAAATGATGAGAAAAAAGAATGGAAAGTGTGAGAGGGAGAGAAAGGGATGATGGGAATAGGAAAGAAGAGGAGGAAATGCTGAGAAAGAAATAAATGGAAAATGTGTAAAGGAAATACAATGTAGATGTTTAGGTAAATGAGAAAATTAAGGATTTTGAGGAATTGATGGAAAACAGACGATTGGTTGGTTAAGTATTACAAGAATACCAATATACACATAAATATATAAAGTAGATGCATAGTATTTCTTAAAAAATAGTTAAAAAGTAAAAATACAAAATTAAGAATTTGACAATTTTTTAGACGGTATATTTTATTTTTCATGGCAATTTTTTAAAGTTTGGTCTGTTAAAATTCACGAAATTGAAGTAACGATTTATTCCAGTTTATTCGTTGTCACGCTACATAGATGAACCTCTGACTCTGCTTATACCATTAATTTTTTTCCTATTTGACGCATAAAAATAGGTTATAATGCTTCTTTTGACGCATCTAAAAATTACTAATTTCCCAATAGATATAACCACATCATAGGTGGTATGTATATGCTCACCACAATCTCATATTATTATGCGATGAGACGTTACGTTACGTTATACATACAATCAGAGTCGCTCACATGTACCTCAAGTGTCTGTTCAAATTCACGAAATTGGAGTAATGATTTATTCCAGTTTTTTCGTTGTCACGCTACATAGATGAAACTCTGACTCTGCTTATACCATTAATTTTTTTCCTATTTGACGCATAAAAATAGGTTATATTGCTTCTTTTGACGCATCTAAAAATTACTAATTTCCCAATAGATATAACCACATCATAGGTGGTATGTATATGCTCACCACAATCTCATATTATTATGCGATGAGACGTTACGTTATACATACAATCAGAGTCGCTCACATGTACCTCAAGTCGACTCCAAGATGACAAGATGGATTTGCAAGAGATTTGTGAGAATTTCTACTCTACCGTTGGTTTTAACGAGAAAACTGCTTTTTCTAATAATATTAAAATTACTACTAGGCTGTGTGCCGTTGCCTTAGCTTGTTTGCTACTCTCTACTTCTCTGAGAGTAAGTAGCTGCTATAGTATATATGCTGCTGTTGCTGATGTCCTCCATTTCCATACTATTATTATCCTTTCTGAAAACTCATGTCTAATTTAACCCCCCATAATATTCCATTTTCATTTTCTCCGCCAAGCCAACTAAAAAATAAACTTACTCAGTCAAGCAAACGTAAAGCAAATAAAGTGGCTTTTTCCATTCTCTTCAATTTTAAACTTTGTAGCAGCAGCAGCAACAACACCACCACCCACCGCCACCACCACCACCACCAAGCATCTCTTTTAAACAACAACATCAACAAATCTACCTTTTTCCAACTGCTTCTATGTATACTCCAACCGTCTAAATGTCTAACGGCGACAACGTATTTTATAAACAGACAGCCTCCAGAGCTCGCTCGTTCGTCGCGAGCTTTTAGCTGGAGAAGAAGAAAAAAATTGTTATTACTTTTGCTGAACTACTTATTACATTTGATGTGATGTGATGGTGGCGGTGGTGGTGGTGCTATATGATGTTTCTCTTTAGATGAGATGCTGTTGCTTTTTGCTGTTATTATTATTATTATTATGAAACAAGAATTCTCTCTGTACTACCACCAACTTTATTTTAAGGCCAGGAAAAAGTACAAAGCAGAAAACAAGCTCTAGTTGTAGAGCTGGCTACAATGTACGTTCATCTCAAGTCAGATTTACTCAGCCTGACACCATACCTAATATGGATAATAAATCTCTAACCCTTTCGAGGGATCATGTCTCATTTTTGACTCTGACTCTTGTACAGCTTGTTTTGCTGTTGCTGCTGCTTCATTCTCTCTAGCTGTCTGTAATAAACCATCACACCGCACCACCACCTCCACCACCGTGCACACACCTAGCAGCAGAAAGCTGACTTACATGGATTGAATTAAATTGAGAAATGAGTTGCTCATATTATTATATCAAATCTTTTTTTCCTCTCTCTCTCTCTCCAAGTTATTATAACAATTTAGTATCAACTGATATTATATACAAATATATATCGTCGCGGTTTATCATGAGCTCCTCTTCCTCTTTAATCTTTTGCTTGACTCGTACTACTACCACTGCTGCTGCTGTTATTATTATTATTTTTATGCTTTTTTATTAGGAACGAAACGTACTTTTTTAACCCCACCACGATCACCACCACCACAGCAACGTTTCAAAATTGTTGACACCTGTTGTTATATTCTGCCAAGTTGGATTGGAGTTTTTTAGCAGGAGTAGTAGTAGATGTGGCGGTGATGAAGAAGATCTCTCTAGCTCTAGAGCTGTCTTGCCGTGCGCTTGTTCTTTTGCATTATTATATTGCTTGTTGTGTATATTATGTATGGTGGTCCCTGAGAAAAATAGACCTTTTAGCATTTTTTCCACCTTCATCACCAAACTTAGCTTGTGCGTCTGCCTGCGCCATAAAAAATGTATTTTTTTCCTTTTCCAAAGATAGTTCATCATGTCAAAGTCATACAAACTGAGTAAAAGAAATAACCATCCCTTCCCTCATGTGACCTTATAAGGTAGCAAATTTATTTGTTAAAGGAGCACACACACAACACACAATCATGATGATGATGGCGTCATTTTTTAAACTGAGTAAAAGAAATAACCATCCCTTCCCTCATGTGACCTTATAAGGTAGCAAATTTATTTGTTAAAGGAGCACACACACAACACACAATCATGATGATGATGATGGCGTCATTTTTATCATCATCACATTCTCAGGAACATTTTTTGTGTCAAGCCAAGTCAAGTCAAAAAATATTTTCTCACATGAACGAAAAAAAAGATTCAGAGAGAGAATAATATGCTTGTCGGATTTTGTAATTGGATGCAACATCAGGAGAACCTTACCTTAGAATAATTTTTCATATAGGCTTTTTTATCTAGAAACTTTTCACAGAAACAATTATTATCATTTTTTTCCTTTTTTCTTTCAGCAAAAAATAAATGGTCATAGTATACATTGTACCTACATAGTTATAGTCGTCATCGTGTCGTGTAGTAATAATAATTACATGTGTTGATGAGCATGAATTTTGTGTGCGTCGATGTGCATACATGGCCAAATACACAAAATGTTGGGTTTAGGTAGTTAACTTTTTTAAAGCTGATTGTAAATGTAACTTTTCTGCTGCTGCTGATGGTGATGATGATTGTTTGCTTATTATAGTCACTCAAGTAGTTATCCAATTCATGATGATGATGAGTGGATTTGCCTGTTGGGTCTGGGTTGTGTGTACAGTGAACTGTGTAGGATGGCGATGATGATGATGATGAAGAATATACGACATGTAATTTATTCTGTGCACTAATTACTTTTCCTATTATGACATCCGTTGTTATTATTGCTGTTGTTGAAAGAATTAAAAATTCAATAAGCTCGCAACAGACCAGCAGCAGAGAGTCAAAGCAGCAGCAGCATCAGCCATAAGCAAAGCAACAGACAGCCAAACAAAACCTTTTGCTCTCATTTCAACATTAACGTGTAGTTTGCTTGCTTGATGTAATGACATGAAAATTGGTGTTTTGGCTGCATGAAAGAGAGAGAGAGCATGATGATGACGATGATGACGGTTTTAGATTTTTGGGGTTTTATTATAACATCATGTAATGTTATATAACAGAAAATTACTCAGGAAAAAGTTATAAAATGTTTACTAGTGCAAGGAACAACATGCGAAAATGGAAACTTATTATTACTACTTGTTACTCTTTTTTGTGTTTTGGCTGCATGAAAAAGAGAGAGAGGATGACGATGATGATGATGACGGCTTTAGATTTTTGGGGTTTTATTATAACATCATATTATATAACAGAAAATTACTCAGGAAAAAGTTATAAAATGTTTACTAGTGCAAGGAACAACATGCGAAAATGGAAACTTATTATTTCTACTTGTTACTCTTTTTACTGCTTACCACCACCAGGTTTAGATTTGGATGATTTTTTTTCTGTTGGAACGTACATGAATATGAGGATAATAAATGATTGTTGTTGCTGCTGCTGCTACTGCTGCTCTAACAATATGGTAGAAGCAATAATGTAATTATATTATCAGCCATTCTATTCAACTCACAACTACTAGCACTACCTAACAGCTTTAGCCCCATTTCCATAGTCACAACCACCGCCACCTCAATAATGTAATTATATTATCAGCCATTCTATTCAACTCACAACTACTAGCACTACCTAACAGCTTTAGCCCCATTTCCATAGTCACAACTCCGCCACCCTCACAATAATACATTATTATTCGTCCTGCCATTTTGATGAACTGTATCTTGGTAGTTGCACGTTTGTAGTTTAGTGTGTGATATAATAACGTCAAGCGTTTTTAGCAACTAAAAGTCTAATGGATACTACTACCATAATGTATTAGAAAAAAAGTTACAAAAAACCAAGGAGTCGAGCCATACATACCTCACGGACGACGACGAAAATGATGAAGAAGATGACTGTTGCGAGTGCAATAATAATATGTCATTGTCCTCTCTCTCTCTCCCTCCCTCCCTCACTCAATTCTCTTTGCTTCTCTTTTGGTTAATTTTCGATTAGTACAAAAGCTAGCAGGAGTCGTCGTGGTTATAAGTGTCTAATCATTAAACTATGAGCATTTCCATTTTCGTATATTATGTTCGGTCATACATGCACCTATTCATAAAAAACATCAATTTAGCTTCTACGCATAACCATTAAACAAAATGTAATGTATAATGTAGAAAATTATGTACTCTTCTTTCTTGTGTAATTTGTAGTGACCAAATCTACGGACAATTTGCAATTACATGATGTGAACAGCACGTTTATTACATTGTCTGCAGTCGCATTTGTAACATTGGTCAAATTTGAAAGTAATATTTTTGCTCAGAGTGTCAGTTTTAAAGAGTAATGAGTTGTAATTTGCAATTACATGATGTGAACAGCACGTTTATTACATTGTCTGCAGTCGCATTTGTAACATTGGTCAAATTTGAAAGTAATATTTTGCTCAGAGTGTCAGTTTTAAAGAGTAATGAGTTGTTTATGTAGTGTTGAGATAAAAGGGATTAATGACATTTTAAAGTATGACTGGGATAATAAATTATTTGTTGACTTGAGTGTATATTTTATGGAACAGCGAATAAAATAATATGAAGCTACTAATATTATTCTTTTACAACAATTTATTTTTATTTTCCCCACAAATCCTAATAAAAGAATTTAGTAAAAAAATTAGCGCTTGCGTTTTGGTCTGATTGATTATGATTATATGTAACTGTCAAATTTAATTCTCTAAAGCAACCTTATTAAAAATCAGAATAAAGTATTTTGAAAGTTTGTTCATTTTAAAAATATACATCTAAAACAAAAATGTATTTTACTACCAGCCAACATCATCATAATATTATATGCTCACGCAAGAAATAAAATTTCTCTTTCCTTGGCCGTCTTTTTCCTTCGATTTTGAGTAACGTCATTGCCATCACCAACACCCTTCCTCCAGCAGTAAACATGGTGATCATCATCCTCCTCATAAAAACGACCACACCTACTTCACATTTCCTTTCTTGTAATTTCCACGTTATGTACCTAGTTAAGTTTTGTGACGTACGTACGCGCTTGTTTTTTTCAGCGTTATACTCTCTAGTAACTAGACTGAACCAGAAACAAAAACTCGAGTAAACTATTTTCTTGGCTTGAGTGTACAAAGCATGTGTAAAACAACAACAGTCTTTGATGAAGTGTGGGCTGTTGTAATGTATACACTTAACAATAAAAAAAGACAGACGTACTTTACAACGGAAAACATGAGTAAATATCTACCAGCATTTAACAACAACAGTCTTTGATGAAGTGTGGGCTGTTGTAATGTATACACTTAACAATAAAAAAAGACAGACGTACTTTACAACGGAAAACATGAGCAAATATCTACCAGCATTTTTTTTCTCTTCATCTTTTCCCTTCCATATCATTCCCATAATAAACAAAATCTAAAAGAGAAGGAAGGAAGCTTTAGAAAAAAAATTGGCTGCTCGAATGCTTTTTCAACAAGATTTGTCGTTATTATAGACTTTCAGACATTTTTTAAGCACCAGCACTTTCCAGACCACTACTCCTACTAGTACTGATGTTTCTTGTACTACACTGCCATTATAATCATCACGATCATATCGCCGTCATCATCACCATTATAATTTCAATTTGAGCACATAGGCTCTTTCCCGTTTGAGTGAACCATTCCCATAAAAAGCATAAAACATGTATTATGAATAACTTTTCAATACTTCATGTCCAATGTACATATATGGACAAAACAAAAAGTGGAAGAAAAAAAATATGCTTTTAGAGACGTAGACAAGTTGTAGGATTAAAAATTAAAAGGGTTACACAAGGAACGACACAAAGCCTGAAATAAACAAAAAGTGGAAGAAAAAAATATGCTTTTAGAGACGTAGACAAGTTGTAGGATTAAAAATTAAAAGGGTTACACAAGGAACGACACAAAGCCTGAAAGTAATAGCAAAGTAGTAGTAGTAGTAGAGTAGGTAGTTGAACAAGAAGGAGAGTTCTAAAAGTAGTTTTTATTTTTTTAAAAAAAGAAGAGAATGGCTTGTGTGTTCGAGAGAAGAAAGGAGAGAGTAAATGAATTGTATTGATTCCAGTAAAGCTGCCTTCTTCTCCTGTCTGCCAAAAAAGTACAACAACACGAGCAACGAGCATGTAATAATATCTTTTTTTTCTCTCTCTAGGAAGATCTTCAAGTGGCATTACATTCTTTTCTCTCTCTTTTTTTCCTGCTTCAACAAACAACAGCAAGCAATAGCAACCCAGCAAATGAAAAGCTTGGCAGTATAAATAGGAAAAAAGGCTCTAAAACTGTGAACTACTTTTTTTCACCGAAAAAAGAAAGAAAGAAAAAAAATAAATGGATGGATGACTTTGACTGTACTCTTTTTTCTCCTTGGTTTTGTATATGTATTCTCCAGATACCGTTTAAATGTTTAAACTACACCTACTCGAACAAACACGGGCTACCCACCTAAAAAAATGCTCGTGGTAACATGAGAAAGTGGAGAGCGAGAGGAGAAACATCCGCGGAGAAAATATTTTTCACTCTGGGAGAAATCGTACATAAAACAGTTAGTTAGTAGAAGTGGTAGTGAGAGAGAGAGTGAGAGAAGAAGTGAGACAGGGAGAGTGGTACACAAATAGCTGTCTCTCTTCACATACGTAAGTACGTCTCCTCTCAAGAAAGCCGACTACAGCAACACATTCCATTTTTTCCATTTTTTTTTCTTTTTGCTTCTTTCAAGAAGTTGTTCTCCTTATTGTTGTAGTAGCGCTGGTAAAAAAGTTTAGTAGAGAAATGAGAGACATTCATGATGATGTAGACAACAACATTGAGAACACAAAGTAATAGGAGATGACGACGACGACGAGGAGGAAAGGAGAAGAAGATGAGCCGTATGGTGGTAGTAGGAGTAGCGTTAGCAGCAAGAAAAAAATGTTATAGAAAGACCAACGTCGTTGTCGTCATCACCAGGATCATCATCATCAACAAGAGCAGCAGCCATATAACATATATCCGATCCCTGGCTTGGCTCATTTACTTCTTGTTTCTCTCTTTCTGTGTGTGTGTGTGTGTGTTTCGCGTTCTTCGTCTTGTTCTTCTTTCCGTCTGACAGCCGTACACGCAGAGTAACATTCCACAAATCAACGTCGTTGTCGTCATCACCAGGATCATCATCATCGTCAACAAGAGCAGCCATATAACATATATCCCATCCCTGGCTTGGCTCATTTACTTCTTGTTTCTCTCTTTCTGTGTGTGTGTGTTTCGCGTTCTTCGTCTTGTTCTTCTTTCCGTCTGACAGCCGTACACGCAGAGTAACATTCCACAAAAAGCCACAAGCCATTGCTCACTCAGCAGAGCAAGCAAAGAGAGAGGAGAGAGAGTGAGGGAGATATTATTGACTAAAAATGAAACTGAAGGAGATGATGGAGGAGAAAAGGGAGTGAATAGCACACAGCAACAGTGGTTTGGATTCCGGTGTGGCTTGCAAGTTGGAATACGAGGACGATCAGTGGTTTGGATTCCGGTGTGGCTTGCAAGTTGGAATACGAGCGACGAACATGAACAGCTTAATAGAATGAGCGGTGAAGGGAAGAGAATGGAAGGAAACGAGGGGAAAAATGCTTGTGTGGAGGTTGTAGTGGAGGGAATGGAGGGAGAAAGGAAGTTTCACATTTTTTTGGAACTGGCTTGTTCTTTGGAGAAGGCAACGGAAGCGCTGGAAAGCGGAGTGGAGGAGAACTGGTGGAAAGGGGAAAGTTATGCTGTGTGGAAGATTTACAGATAAGATGGCGCTAGCTGTGTGGATTTTAAAAATTAGGAGGATGGACCGAGTACTGGGGAATTAGCTGAGAAAAGGGAGTGGAGAAAACAGGCAATTGTTCTTTGTACCTACACGCGTAATGGGTTTATATGGCATATGGGATGTTTTTTTTCTTTGTTTGAATGTTGAAGTTTGGAACTACTTGGAAGGGCAAGCAAAAGCAACAGGAAGAAAGCTGTATCGAGCGAGTGAAAGAAAAGGGGAAAGTTGCAAAAAAAACATTCGCTGCCGGAGTGAGTAGGTTTTTTATGTTGACTGCATTCTTTCCTGCAAAAACTTACAAAAGAGATGGAGTAAAAAAAATTAACAACGATTTTTTGGTGCCGCTTGCTGACCATTTTTTTCTTCAAAATGCAAATTAGATGCACTGTGTTTAATTTGCATTACAAAAGAATCAAGAAAAAAATTGCTCAGCGAGCGGCGGGAATTTTTTAAAAGATACTTTTAAATTTTTAACTTTAAATGGCATGCAGTATTGGTATTGGTTTGATATTTATGTCAAAAAATCATTTTGAAACAAAAACCCGATTTCGCATTTAAAACAAGCTAAACCAATCATGCTTTTTTTGCACTTATGGGCTACGTTCATCAATGATGGAGATGGAATAATAAATCTACTACTTCATTCAAACATGCATTCATTTATGCAATATAGCTACAAATCAAATGGATGCCACCTATCGGTGACAGTGTTTACGAAAAACACCAAACAACGGCGAACGTCAGCTGTGCCTGTGTTCAGTCAGAAGAATTGAAATCAGGCTGATATTTATCCAAACCCAAAAATTGGTTCTCTGGAAAGTTTGTCACGTGTTGTAGTAGTTAAAATTTAGCATCCAAGCTCCGCAGAAATTTCCTGTGGTTGTTTCTAAACCCAAAATTTTGAAAGTGTGAAAATAAGAAATTATAGAAAAAAGAATATTTTAAATTTAAGCCAAGCTCGTTGTTCAGTATTTTTTGCCGTGCGTGAACTCAATTTTCGGAATCAAACTTTCTGCAGCTTTCTGCAAGCAACATGCTGAAATATAAACGCTCAAATACAAAGTGTGGCTTCCTTTTCCATTCCCAGGTGGGATGGATAACACGTTAATTTTAAAGCTTGTGAATTTACAATTTTTAGAATGGATTCCTGCTGTTTTATTTGTGGAGTACACATAGTTGCGAGTACACGTAGCCGTGGCGGAAAGTTTGAAAATGATTTGGGCCAACTGATAAGGCGTCTTGGTAAACTGCTCAAGTTGACAAACCAATCTGATAATACTGACAACTGGGATGACTTCACCAACTTGCAACAACAGTCGATTTGCTGTGGAAAATGTTACAGCATTTTGAAAAATGTGGAAAGAGACCATGAAATAATCCTCGCAACTGAGGTTAGGCAGCTTCAAAAAAGTCATTAGGCTAGATTGACATTAAAGAGGTTCACTAAATTTTCCGACTCAACTTTTTATTAACTCACTGATTTTTCTTGCTGTTTACAGAAACAATTAAATACCTATTTGGATAAAGTCCAGGCACTGATTGTTGAATCGGACAAGTTGGGAGATATTCAAACGTCGCTGTGGAATCCAACTTGTTTTGAACTAAGATGGAGCATTTTAGAAAGTATATTTACAACTTTTATACGCTAGAGATTATCACCACAGTTTCTATTTCTTTCTAAGCTTAATTTTGACATTGAGTTGTATTTCACTGTGGTTACGTTTATCTTCACTTCACAGGAGTAACAGCTTCAAATGATGACGGCGCCGAGGAGGATTTGACATTAAAGATTAAAGTAAAGTCAGAAGTTCTTTCGGACTATGACAAAGTAAACTTGGTGGAAGGTCTTCTCGATGATGATTCTACTCAAGACGACGACAACTGGAATAATAATGAATCTCCGACGATTGATGTCCATACCAATACCAATGAAGAACTGGCTTCCTCTGTCAACGTAAATAGTACCACAAGATACAAAAGTGAACAGTCTTCAAAAATAAAAGTTTCAACACATTCAACCAAAAAGCGAAAAATTCAGGTAATTTGTGAGGAAGATGAGGAAACGAAAATACTTGGTTCAGCGACTTTGGAACCCAGCCCTAAAACCTCCTCTACTACAAAAAGAGCTGCTAAAAAGAATGCGGAGAAAGTAATAAAACAGTACATGCCTGATTCCGAGGAGGCATATGAAAGCAAAGAAGATACGGACAGCTTTTCAGCAACTGGAGTTAGCGAAAGTGATGATACAGATAGTGAAAATTCTAACAGCTGCACGTATGAAAGACTTGGGAAACTTAAAGTTGAAGGCTCAGACATGAAAAGGTAAGTTAGTGCTAAAATTCAATTTATAAACGTATTTTTTTAAATTCCAGAAAATAACTACTTACATATGCATTTTCGTGGTTTGAATGAATGAATTTAATCAATAAAGCATGAATTTTACAGTTAATTTTGTACCTAATACTTAATTTCATGAGCTTGTTACTGTTTTGGAAAAGATAGTCATCATCATGCTTTAAACGTGTTATTTTTTGTTTTCAGTTCGAACGGTTCATCATTTTACCCATTTTTACTTGCTGATGAAAATTTGTTCTTATATCGGTTCAACACGGTTGTCCGAAAAACGGATACGCACTTGCAGTGTCTAGCTTCCAACTGCAGCTACGTAACAGAATGGGACTATTATCCTTCGTTCGAAACAATAAAGAATCACATTGAAAGTAAACATCGCACCCCGTCCTATTTGTTGAGTAAGTTTAAGCTGTTACAAAAATGAAACTATAACACTGTGGACTTTAAAGTATGTTAAATGAAATGACAATTCAGACAAATGGGAAATTTTGAAAATTTGTTGTAACTGTAGCAATAATATTTTTAAATTTTTAGAGCGTCCTCATCCTTGTGTGTTGTGTAACATTTTGTACAAAAATCGATCCGAGCAACGAAAGCACTTGAAAGAAAAGCATGAACAATTATTTACTCCGGGAATGCCTGCAGTTTGTGAGTGCTGCTTGATGATCACACCAAGTTTTGCAGTGAAACTACACATGTTTACCCACAAGAATGAGGAGGAGCAAGTTGCAGCACGCTCGGCAAAAGATGTTCCTCAGAACGGCAACCTACGTA
>JAANSP010000599.1:0-19902 GCA_036850745.1 Homidia socia | reverse complement strand
CTGAGGCATTTACATATGCATCGAGTTAAGTGATAAAAATGTGGAGAAAATAAAAATCATCAAAATTAATATTCATAAAAAATATTGGATAGTTTCAGAAAGAAGGTAAAGAACAGTTATGACAAGACTATTCAAACATTTAAAACGAAGATACATACAGCTATTCAAAGAAATAACACCTTTGAAAAAAATATAAAACTCATTAATGATCTTTCCCTTGACCATTTTTATTTTAAGTTTGCTTTTCATTCAAATTTGTTGTGCATCAAAATTTCACTCCAGCCTAATCAGATTTCAAATCAACTGACAGATGTATTCAGTTTTTGAACCTCACCCATCATCATGCATATTGCTGACTATACACTGCATCCATGAATACATTCAGAATTTAAATGTTGCACGCCACCGCGACAAGAGCTCATTTTAAGTAATTCATCGAATACGGAAATCGCCCGTTAGCTTTTTTGAAAAGGCCATCGAAATTCGAGAAGCGTTGTTTTACGTACCCCCAAATGATGATATATTTATTTGCATCGTTTTAGGATTTGGAGTGACCTATTTTTTCCTGATAAAAACATGTTTCTATTTGCTGGATGTTGAATTTTTCATCACTTTAATGATATAAATTGCCAACCAACATAGTTGACGTTATAAATCAAATCAGATAAATGATTCTTTAGCATAACATAATGAAAATGAGTTTAATATTGGTCCAGTCTTTGGTCATGTATCAAGCTCATTGGACTGGACTCCAGTGTCTGCTGAAAGCAAAAAAGAATTTATTACTACTCCGTTGTAAAAATGTCTCCATTTGGTCCTTAGAACATGTAAGGTGAAGATCAGGCAGAGGTTATTTCTGCAAGAATAATGAGCACATCATGTACCCGGCCCGGATANCTCCGTTGTAAAAATGTCTCCATTTGGTCCTTAGAACATGTAAGGTGAAGATCAGGCAGAGGTTATTTCTGCAAGAATAATGAGCACATCATGTACCCGGCCCGGATAATGGTGTGTATGAAGACATAACCATACAGTTCCAACAATTAAAATAGTTGTCGCCTTTATCGTATACCGTATATTAAAATGTCTTGCAAGGTAACTCCAACCTCCAAACTACCTGTCCTGTAAAGAATGAACTTGGAATCCGGAAAGTGTATATATGTATGTAGTACGATCATTTTAATAATCCATCTTTACGCTGTTTGTTGAATGCTATTTTATCCAGGTACTTGAGAATCTGGTTTCACTTAGATTTTCTAATCTTGTAATAATGTAGTCATAATAATTTAACAGCTGTACGCAACTTTCGGTTTCATTTGACTGAATGAACTTTACACTTAAAATTCACCAGCATTGCATGCCACATTCTGAACAATACATACAAAGGTATCCTGCTGTCTGAGAATCTTTCTGAACGCCGAATTTTTTACTCTTGCGAAATTAAATGTCAGATTTCTCTTTACTACAAACCAAGTTACAGCCATCTCTTAAAGTAGTTGTAATGCTAATAAAACTGGACGTTAAATACGCAACATGAATCTTACAACAATGCTTTGAAAGGGAAATGCCGCGACTTTTTACGACGACAATTTTCGTCTTGATATGCTTATCAATGATGCTGCACGCTCAAGTACCCAAATCATAAAATATTTAAGCAAAGCTTTATGCAAACAGATTACATTCCACGAAATGTTTCAGACGAGAATACGAAAATAAAATTCAGTTATAAATTTACAGTAGATCTCCATTTCATTGCGAACTGCTTGTACAAGATTTGGTGCTTTTGAAGTCGTTTTTTCTTTCTCATTTACCCCAACTACTTTTGGTATTTGGCATTACACGGAGAATGTTGATGAATTGGATGATGTAGTTTGTCTTACATGTAAATACACATAAAACAACTACATAATTAAATGTAGATAAATGAAAACTTCAAGTGAATTTTACATTGTTCTAGTCAGCAATTTCCACCATTTCTCAATTGGAATATGTAAATTTAACATGAATAAATGCTGTCATAAAAATTATACCAGACCAGACAGCCAATCTCATTATTTTTTAACCCAAGTCTAAAAAAATGCCTGTGTAACAAGTTGATCTTGATTGGACTATTGATCTGCGGATTATTTGGTTTACAATGCAACAATTGAACATTCCAATTTCCGAAACTTTTTCCTCTGTTTTCAATTTTTTAATGAGTTTTCCTCGTATTATATATTTGTATATACTAACGCTTACAACACACGTGCAATTTTTAGCGTATAAAGCAATATAAATATTTTACACTTTAAATGCCTTCCTTCACTGTGCCTACAACAAAAAGTTTTTTTTCAGTTATTTTAAAAAGTGCAGAGAGCCGTTTGCCAGTGCTTATTAAGTTTTTCAAGGCTACTTGTTTTATTATGGTGGTTTTTTTCCTAAGAAAAAAGAATAAAAAAATCTTTTATGTTGTACATGTGTATATCCAGTTACGTAAGCATATTATTGCATAGTTTGTACTTTTATATATCATTTCTTAATTTCATATATACAGTTTCTTGAAGATTCATGTCTTTCATTAAGATAATAGCTTTCATCATACAATGCACGGAATAGCTCGTCATCATCAACATTACAACATGTTCAATGTTCATGGTACGCTAGTGTTAAAAATGCTGAAAAAAGTTTTTTTATGCTCAACGAAACAGCAAAAAACTGCTCCAGAGAATCTGTTGCCAACTTGCTACCACTTGGCTTGCTCATCTCCTTTTTTCATAAACAGTATTTTTTTGTTCAGGAATCGCTAGAGAAAAGTAATCATAATCATCTCGTAATTGTACGTATGTACAACAAAGAAATGATGCACTGTTCCACATTGGCCCATGCGCTCATCCCAAGGATATTATTTGGTTTCTCCAGAGTTGAAAAAAATGAAGAGTGCAGGTGATTTTTTTCTCATAAAAACTAAGTTATAAAACAGACGATAGGAGATAGTTACTAAACGAAGTTGAAGACTAGTTTTTACTCGTATGTCATAATCATTTCATGCAATATAGAAAAACAGGGTGTAAGGACAGAGACATTATTAAAGTCATCCTAATTCCCAGATAATGATGCTTTGATACTACTTGTGGTTTGTTGTTGATTAGGTATTTTGATTTTTTACAAACTGATTTAACATCATTGGTTGTACAAATTAAAAAACTGATTCTATTTTTACTCGTACAGCCATTCCCAAAAAAATTACATTTTGTTGTGTCGGCACTATCCTAAACTAAGCTTTTAAAACAATGCGCTTTTTTGGTTCATGATAATTTTTTTAACAATCTATTCCATTTGTAGTACTCAAAGTTTCAACCTTGGCTCAAATGATAATATAGCAAAAAAATAATTTCAGCTCGAGTATTCTCGTTCTGTGAGTCAAGGAGTGATGAGTGGAGTAACTATTACCATTGTGGTTGAAGTGATGTAACAAAAAATTGTATTTGACGGTGATGGTGGGTGACTGGTATTACAGATCTCTCTGGACTTTCATATATATTTCTGTGCTTCCACACACTACAGTTGAGAAAAAACGTATGCATTTTTTGTTTCGATTCCATCAAGTGACTAGGACTACTGCAACATTTTTTCGTGCATTCATCATTGGCCTGCCTAAATGACTGCACCAAGTCTGACCACTTCTGTTACCACCACCACTGCTTCTCCAACATTTTTTTTCTTTTCTTAGAGTCGAATCGACCTTTCTTAAGTGCATATAAGGTTGACAAAAAACTCAACTTTTTTTTACTGTAAATACATGTTCAGAGAAGAGTTTTATACGTCAGAAATAAAAGCTTCAGCTACAGGCTAGTCAAAGCAAAAAAGCTATCGGGATTTAAGAATGGACAAACACAAAAACTAAATTTCTTTTCCCCCTTCTCTCTTCCGCCTTTTATTTTTTCTTGGCCAAGAAACGTTGAAGATGCATCCACCAAGAGCAATGTTTCTGTTCAGTCACTGTCATTGTATAAGCTCTCTTACTTAAATATTGTATAAAGAAACAAACGCACATCTACTGTATATATTACGTTTGTGCGTTTTTTTGTGACCACTAACCCAGCTACTGCATTTTGATTAAGGCGATGTCTACTCACTCTACTTCCACATCAACAGCAGCATGACCACTGTTTTAGAAAAAAATATATGAAAGCAAGCGAGACGGAGACGACGACGAGGATGAGGAGAAAAAAAATCACCAAGAAAAAAATACATCAAGGAGAAACAACTTTGGCTTGTTGTCCAACCATGTTCATGGGGATCAAAGAAAAAAATTAACCACATCAAAAAGCTAACAAAAAATTCCTCGCTTCCAAACAGTGCATTGGCGAGGACATTTATAAACGCAACAGTGCTACCAGCTTATCGTCATCATAAACCGTGTATGACATTGGCATTGTGCGCGCTTATACACAAGTGAACTGTATCTGTTCTTCTCTGCTGATGTTATGTAATAAAGCTGCCCCATTGTATTGTGCAAAGTCCAAGAGAAAAGTACATAATATATAACATTCGTGTTGTCTTATGGAAATGTACGTGGACAAGGAATATTACGCCTTTTTTGATTGTCGTAATATATCATTGTTAGTTAATATAGCTTAGTATAATGAAAAATTGTTGGAAAGAAGTTGGTAAGGAATTTGATCTGCTCCAACAAGTATGTATTATGTACGTACAAACAATTCATATATGCTATATGTAATAGTTAATTTTACTGGGATAAGTTAAGTTAAAAAATAATAAACTTTGTTTTTATAAACGTAAACCTAGTCAGAATGATTTGGCAAATGCATCCATGCATTGCCGCTCTGCTGGTCATAACTGTACTGTTCAATTTTTATGTGAGATTTTAAGTTGAGTAAAGAAGTTGAGTAAAGAACGATTGTTTCCTCCAGTAAGTTTTTTCTTGTTGGTTCAAAAAATGCATTAAACAAACACTTGAGTAAAGGAGGTTGTGGTGGGATGTGAGTGTTGAAGGGAAAATGTAATTTCTTATATGAAATGATCCAAGTGTGTGCAACCGTAGCTTATAACCGACACAGGGAAGAACGGCGCGCTATATAAAGAAATGTTCCTCCATCTTTTTTATGTACATACATAACATATTTTTATTGCATTTGATCTCAGCATGTGTGCATGAAATTATTATTGATATTGCTGTAATAACGCATGATTCCATCCACGATAATGATTTAGTTGTCCATGAATGAATGTCCTCAGTGGGGGAAGGGGAAACCTGTAGATACCACGTACAGTGAGCTGCAGTATACGAGCGATACCGTGTGTCGTTAGATGATATTAGATAAGCGTACGTACTTATTATGAAAAGGAAATTCAAAATATAAATATTTATTCTTATCCACTCTTGCCAGTGATTCCAGTTCCAGTGTTTGCTCATTCGTGCAACGACTGTCTGCATCAATACTAGTCAAGATTACTGTGGTAAGAGAACAATAAAAGCTGTGACGAATTTCATGCATTTATTGGAGATTTGGATTCTGGAATCATTTTTGTGTTGTGTTTTACTCTCTCACTACTACTTGGTGTTTATATGATTCTGACAAAAATATGGAAAACGAACATTCGAAATTTTTCCGATTACCGTCAGAAATAATGATCCTTATCATATCCTATTTATTTACTATTATTACTTTTTCCCAGTCTTTTTCGACTGGGTATTTCTTTTTGCATTCGTGCGTAATGTACCCATTTTAACTGTGCTTTCATAAAAATAGCATTTTCCTATATATTCTGTATGAATCTGTACTGATTTTAAAATATGATGAACTTTATATTTTTCGTGGTCACCCAAGTCTTTTAAAAAGAGCACAAGAGTTTCCGACAATCAGTCGGCCATCCTGTGGTGAAATTCTATGAATGCCCCATGGAATATGCAATTGCATTGTTATTTTTCTCGATACTAAACCGATACCGCTTTTTGTTCTTTAAGTCATTATGGAACATTCATTTACTTCCTACTGGTTCTTCTCACTTTTTGTTCAAAATTCTAATCAAACCAATCCATCATCATTATTGTTGTTTAGCCCGGTTCCTTTGTTTACCGTTACACTGAAAATCTCACATTTCAACAACTGTTTTACCTTATTTTTCACTTTTTACAGAAAAATCAAGCAGCTGACTCTGCAAGTAATAGAAAGCGGATATTTTGATCATTAATAAAAGTATTCCTTGACAGTTCCTCTTGAGCATAACATGCACAAATATCGGATAGGATAAAATATAGTAGGTACATTATTGTCGATAAATATAAGTGCTTTTGAGGTAAAAAGAGATAAAATAATATTGGAAAATTGGAATAATAGAAGAACATGAACAAACACTTACCACCTATCTTTCTCGTTGCACAAACGTTTTTTTCTTGATTTAAAAAGGATGTTAAATTAAAAAACAACTGCAAGCCAAAATCCTGTTGTGATGATGGGGGAAAGAAAGACATGCAGCAATTGTACGGTTTCACTGTAAATAAACCACATATTTTTTAGTAATTCTATCCCTTCTTTTGTTCTTGATTTTACACATTCTGGGAAAAATAAAGGAAAAAGCGGAAACCTGCATGTCAAAGAAAACAATATATATCCATAAAAAAGGCACAAAACAGAACAAAGTACAAAATGTTATGAAAATTTACCAAAAAAGTAAGTACCTAATATATAAAATGAACCTAAGTCAGTCAAATGAAAAAACCACCCTCAACTCGTCAACTATCGCAATCATGTACTTTAAAAAAAGGGAAGCAAGACAATAGAAAGGATTTTGTTAGTTACTTTCAGTTAATAACACTTTCACCACTTTGGTTGGAGAGTGCCAACAACTCATATATTCCTTTGGGTATTTTATTGCTGTATATTTTTTCCAAGTTGGCTGCAACAAATGAATAAAAATATTTGAACTAATAATAAAAAAGTAATTTTTACTTCTTCCTCCTCATCTCAAAAAGTACACCATATCCTGCGCAATAAAATAAGGAAAGAAATTGTTGAAACTTAAATACAATCGCAAGATAAGGAACATTATGGCATATTTTACTACGAACTACAGAAAAAAGGTTTATCGACATGGTCGATTGCATGAGTCAACATTTTGCAGTTTTGGTAAAAGGAAAAACGGTGTAAATAGATGATATTTTGAAAAAATAATAACAACACTACGTTTACATTGAAGGCCAGTGAAAAAAGGGTACAATAAGCAAACTTGTTCGTGGAGGATGAAAAACATGTTCATAAAAAATGAAATGAATTTGAGCGTTCCAGTTCATTCATAATTTTGAAGGCCAGTGAAAAAGGGTACAATAAGCAAACTTGTTCGTGGAGGATGAAAAACATGTTCATAAAAAATGAAATGAATTTGAGCGTTCCAGTTCATTCATAATTTTTTGTGAGTGTAAGCAGAAAATGGGATGAAAGATGTGTATAAACTTTTTTCATGTGTCTAGAAAAACATATGAAATGTGTATACCTCACAACAACTACACCACCCTTGTATATAACAGACTAATTTAGAAAATGCCACACCTGTACCTGCCAAAATACCTTTTTTCGGTTTTAAACTTTATTTTCAAACAAAATAGACCCAGCGTGTTCAAGTACACACATAAATTACTTTACCTATTCACGATATGATAGATTCATAATGTCATAAACACATTTTGAAAATACATTTTTTCCGAAAAGTAATGGAATAATTACGCTCTACCCCTTTGCCCTATTCACATATTCAACCAACCCAAAAAGTAAGTTGAAAACGAAAAGTGGAAAATATATACGTGCAGTCAAATGTGTGATACTCCGAATTGGTAAGTTTAAGTTACATACATCTTTAACAATCATTCCAGTGGTATTGTATCATCATGAAAAGTAATTCAAAAGCAAGGCTCGTAAAAAGGACTGAAAAGTTAAATGGATTATGCTCTATTGTACAGCGCATCACTTTTTCTAACAACAATTCTAACAAAAGTTGTTGTTTGAAATATGTAGTGGGTTTATCTTCAAAAAATTTCTTCGTGTCCCGTCTTTCTTATGAATCACTGTTGTATTTTTGTACGTTTGACTTGAATGGCTAGGTGTTTAGATATTCAAAGAAAGTTTTTAAAGTTGTGTGAAAAGAAATGGTAAAACGAAATCACTTTCATTTCATTTTTGTGCTAAACATTTCTATTGTGAGTAAAGTGTTTATTTTACGGGCATGTCCATATGCGTTATTTTGAAAATTCCAACAAAAAAATCCAAAGCACTTAAATGCTTACTTATGGAAGGAGTACATTATAAAATTTCTGCATGTAAAAATGTAAAGCTCAATTCATCAATCAAGACCATACTAAAAAACCAACCAGATATTCAAAAAGCCTTTACATATACATTCTACTACCAGAGACAAAAAGTTTGTACTTTACCTGATTACAACTTCCAACTGTTACGCCACCAGGAACGAATCATTCATCATTCTCATATTTCCCTTTTCTTAAAACGGAATACGCCCACAGAAGCAAGTCACTTCCATGAAATTGTTTTTATATAAGTATTATGTCAGTTCTAAAATCTTAATCATGCAAACATTTTTCCCTATTAAACATGTAGCTACATTCCACGGCTGCATCTAGTTTTATAAAAATTGCATAGTTAAAAAATAAATAGATTTATCTTGAATAATAAAAGACGTGCTGAAATAAAGGTTCATAACGGCTCTTCTCCTAGACGTTCTTTTGCACCGGCAACTACAATTCACATTTCAGCTTGTACAACAGCATGGATCTGTAAACTTGGATTTGGGTAGCGAACTGCATTTTTAAAATAAAACCATAAAGCTACATAAAATGAAAATGAGACAGCCTTGAAAAATTGCTAACCTAACCAAAGCAGTTTTCCTGTATCTAACTTGATGGCTGTAGCATGAATTTTTCATAGTATGAAAATATTTATCCAATATTAGGTATTGTTAATTTGATAATTTTTACAGACCAGATAACATTAAATATTTTTTTAATCTGAGTAAAAAATCTAGTTTTTTTTTTGTTATGAAGTTCCATTCAATAGCACATAACTCATCAGTCATCATCTTGTTTTCCCATATCCATAAAACTTTGCGTGTATTTTTTCCTCTGTTTTACAAACTAGGTATTTTCCAACGTGGAAAAGGCGAAGAAATAACAACAACAAAACTTTGATTTAATTCAAGTTCAACATAACAAGGCAATATTATGAGAAAACTGTCCGCATTGATAAATGGAACAAAAACACTTATGCAATATAAAACTACCATTTTAAATCTGCTATGCAATCAGCATCATTATAGCTATCCTTGAATTGTTTTTAAAAATACAATTGCTCTTGATCTCCATCAACAGCAATCCAGCAAACCAGAACGGTAAGGAGATATGAGCGCTTTGCAAGCAACAAGCAACATCAGCATCTCTCATTTCTTACTGCTTGTAAATGCATCCCTCCATTTTTTCTCAAAATATTAAAAATAGCTTTGTATTGTTTTTCTCAATATATTAAAAATAGCTTTGTATTGACTTGCTCTATCTAGCTACTAGCTACTGTAATCCCTGAACATTAAGAATGCATATATCTACCTATCATGCTTCCACCTATTTCTATGTAATGCTAACAAAAAGTCCAGGTAGACTTGTATTCAGTTCAATCCTTTTTAATCACACAGTACAACCCTTTCCTATATGTATTTTTATTGTGATGATGAAACACCTATGTATCGTCATTTATCCCACTATATAAATATATACCATGTACCTATGATGTTTTATATATGCATAGAAATTCTCGTGAATAAAAAATGAGCAGCGATTTTTATGATGATAAAGCAAAAACAACAACAAAAAATGAAGAAGCTGGAAGGTTTGGGAATTTTACATGAAGAATAAAATGCATTGCGTGCATGTTATATGTTTTGTTTTATTCTGTTCGTCTATTCATAATAATATTCCATAATAACATTTTACTACCTACTTGTTAAAAAAGAGTACTGGTACCACACTGCATGATGATTACCTTTTGCCTCATTTGCCACTTTAGTCATTAGGCCTGTACACCACAACCCCACGATATTATTCTTTTCCATATAACATGCATCACGGTATCTTTGTACGTGTGAGAATGATATGTGTTTGTTTTTTATCTTACCATGTAGCATGTTTTGTTGCGACCAGTTTTTTATAGCAGATCTGTTCAAACCTCTTTGTGCATACTAATAGAAAAGAATAAGCATAATAATATTATCATCATGTACATAGTAAATGCAAGTATACATGCATATTATTTTGTTGATCAGCATCACCAGCACCATGAGTGTATGTATATCCAATCCAAGCAGTGTTTGTATTTTACTTTGATAACACTCTGACCAAAGCCACAGTTTTCATTTAGTTCTCACACAACCTTGATTGCAGGAACAACGTGGTTTGTGTTTGTTGACAACGAGCGAGTATAACTCTGTGTGGTTGGGGTTTTAAATGCATTTTTGTCTCAGCAGCAGCAGCAAGAGAAATGAATGAAAAATGTAAACCAAAAATGATCATTGTGTGTTTCAGTTTTTTCCAATAAATTGTTATTGTTTTTTTTTCTCTTTTTATATTATTGGCTTAAATCAAGTAAAAGCCCAAGTACATTAGAGCATTGACTCGTATACAATAGGAAGTCATAATGCGTACGGCAAAACGCGTTATTGTGATGTAATGGACTCATGGGTGAGTAAACACGTGCATTATTTTGTTTGTTCCTGGAGATGAGGAGAGGAGAAAGAGCCTGGAGCATATGCAGGGCATGCGTTGTATCTGGAAAACTTTTCTTCTGCTCTAGTCAGAATTGCAGCTCCCGTTATTGTGCGTTTGTGATTTCTGTGATCAATTGATTGAGCCGACCAAATTCTCATTATTTTTTATTGGCAATATTTGTACAAACAGTGGTTAGTTTGTACGCACACACAACTGCAGTTCTAATAATAAGACAGCAATAATAATCAGAAACAGAGAATGAGCTACAAAATAATAATAAAAGAGAAAATGGATTAGGTTTACTCTTCTATCCAATATAATTGACCCAAGAGACAACTTCTTGATTGAGTGGTGTGCATTTGTACATGTGTGTGTGATCAAGCAAGCTTTATATATATTGATTGTGTGACTCAATATCATCCTATTATTATTGTGTATAAAATGCAGCTAAAAAGAATGGACAAAGACAACGAAATATTGTGAAAAGTTTTTTTTTACTCATCTTCCCCTCGCTCTGTTTCTATCATCATCTCCGTTTTTCGTTTCCGGTAGTGTTCCATCAAAAATATAAATTATACTTTTTTACTTCAGTGACAGAAAGTGTATTGGTTGCTTGAGTTTGCAGTGTAGTGTGCATGTTGCCATATATTACGTTTTTTGATAAGCGTCTTTCTAACATATAACCAGAACTGTTACATTTAATAGGGATGTGAGCTGTATCGTGAGCGTATTTACAGAAAAAAATATGATGAAAAGGAAAATACATTTTTTTTGTGTGAACTTGGTGAACACGGATAAGTGAGTAAACAAAAAATACAGTAGTAGTAAGCGACAACACGAGACGGCAAGGGGAATTCTTAAAGTTTTCTGAGAATGATGGAAAAAAGTAAGTTTCTTATTTTTCCTGCGTCATATTGGCTTACCTTTCCTACTTGTTGTAGACATTGAGGAAACAGTAACAATTCTCCAGTTTTACCGTTGGTGTTGCATCATTGCTCTCGCTCCCCTTGTTTGTATGCAATTGTACCTTCTGGTGAAGAAGGATATTATGTTTGTGTCGTAAGACCTGTCTATCTGGTGCAACCTGCATTTGGCATTTGAGTATTGTTTCTCTTCATTTTGATTGAAACTTCTCTATTGCTTTGTTAGTTGCAAGTTGCACGTTGCACGTTGCACGTTGCACTTTTTGTTTGTATGCATTGGAATAAAGCTACATCATTTGTGCCTTTGGATTATTTTGAGGCGAAAGCAAATTGAAAGCTCTGTTTGGTTTATGGATATTCTTTTTTTTGAAGAAAAGGGAAACTCGAAAATATGTGTGTTGACATTATGTAAGTTTTGCATATGTGAAACATTACTTCGTTACCGGCAAGAGTTTCACAAGTATTCACGTTGCAGGCGAATTCCAGCAAACTTATCTTGTATTTTTTTTATTTCAAGAAAATTGAAAGTTCAAGTCTTTGTAAATATTGACAAGCAAATTTAACTTAACGAAAGCTCAAAAAAGCAGTAGTTTTCAAATCGATCCTCGCTGCCTGACGATTGCGAATATGACCTATTCTCCTTTTATAACCTTCCAGCAAAAATACCAGAATGTTTTATCCAAAATGCTACAGAATACAATGTTCTTACCGGTTGTGTGCCGCTTACCGGTTAATTTTTGAGGTTCTTATGACGTATTTTAATTTTTAGGAATTGCAATACAAACACATATTTCCAGCAAATAGCTTACATGCAACTATATAACCACGTCGTAGTCGTAATTATATAAAAATACAAAAATGAATTGCATTTAGATTAACGATCATCGCCGCTTTAGAATATTTTGTGTCATAAATTACTACAAACCTATACATGCATGTCATTCTGGGTTGGTCCGATAGCAAAATAACACCGTTAAAATAATTCACTTGACGGAATAACAAGGATGTCAAATTTAAACAAGCGTGCGTTAGGCCAATAATTAAAGTGATCATGTCAAATAGCCTCTAAACATTTTTGATAATGCTGTATTGGTTCGGGTTAACTTGGTGGAACTAAATGATTCGGCATAATCTTCGTCCTGTAGAGTGGATGATATGCATTCATGATAAATTTAACAATGAACGTGTATTTTTATCTCCTTCAGCATCTCATTAATACACAAATGTTCAATAGTGATTTTCTTGCCCTTATCAATCCATTTTTTCCGCCTCTCCAATCCAATCCGTATCATTTGCTTAGAATGAGCCTAATAATATCCTTGATATGTTTATTTGACTTCATTCTCTATAGAGTATAAAGTGCATGAAGTGCTTTTTAAATAAACAAATTTTTTTTTTATTAAGTTCATGTAGCTTTACTACATTTCTAGACAAATCGAAGTGAAATAAATCGCTCATAATAATACTTAAATGATTATCAATACGTGAAATTGGAGTGGGCGAAGCCCGGCCAAACCAACGTTTCAGTTAAGATATATAATAATTTTGATTCCAGATTTGACGGACAGACAAGCAGACAACACGGCAAAGTAGATGAAAGATTAAAAATGGTGAAATGTCTGATGATTTGATATAAATTAATCCATTTTTAATTATTGAACACATTCCATTTAAAATTGTATTAATTGACTCATAATTAAAATGCTTTTGCATTGCTACTATGTGCCGACATAGTATGCCTATATGATCAAAATTAGCAATAATGATGAAAATCAGTCAAATCGAATTGATTCTCATGCTTTTCTGATCTAGGCACAGTAAAACATGAACCCAATGCACCTTGCTCTTCAGAAAGGTGATTTTTTAAGTTTAGGTGGTGTAACTTGCAATCGAAACAACCTTGCTTTGTGAAACTCGTTTATGCTTGCTTCGATTAACAACAAAAAAGTTATTTTGAAGCTTTATTGTCGATCTGATATGTAAGAGAAAAAACCTTCATGTGCCTAGCTTAGGGTTGGAATGGAAATGGGAAGGTCTACCTCACCACCACATCAATATGTCCCGTACTTAAATAACACAGGATACTGCAAAGCACGATACGATGATCATCATTATTGGATGCACAACAAAAAAGTAGGGAGATTTTTTTTATCAATCACCATTTTTTGTTGAGGTTTGAAATTTTACATTGAACACTTGGTGGTATCAGGTGTCTGCACACAACACAAATGAAACCGTCATCATCGGCTTATTGTCCGATACAGAATTGTGCATAAAAAATACAGATAAAAAAGAGTTGATTTTTTATTAATGTATTAAATGAAGGTTGTTGCAGTGTCGAGTCGAACCTGAAAAGGAAAACCAAGATTAATAGAACTTGTTTTGTTGTGATTATTGACAACAACGTTGGTGATGTGATGATGAATGCCTGCTAGCCTGCTTCTATAATGAAAAAATTGCATGTTACCTACATTACATCCAACACCTTTTTTCCTTTAGAGATTTACTTTTATACTCTCAGCTTTTATATTTTAAGCATTATACTTGCTTAGATTTACCAAATTTGATAGAGGAGGAATGGAGGGTCAACAACAAGAAATAATGCCGAAATGTCAATTCAAATGAAAATTTCCACGAAATGATATTATTACATTTGTACGATTGTCTGTAAATGGCCAAGGTAAAAAAGTGAAACATTCTGATTTTTTTTCTTCTGAAAACAATGCACAATCTCAATAACTTTTACACTGGTACAGGTTACCGGCTGCAGCTCTAATAATGATAACTGACTATTCATTTGGCATTATGATAACATCAAAATGGTTGGCCGGTCACCGTCACAGTCGTCGTGTGGAGGCTTAATAAATCTTTGCCAGAGGCCAGCGAGCTAGCTGCTTTGGTTTTGTAACATTGTAAACTGGCAGTTAATGTATTTAATGTCAATTCTACGAAGTTCACAATATTGCAATACCATTTTATCCATTGATATTTTTCTGCTGTTTTTGTCCCCATAATCTATAATATATTATGACAAATTTATGGTTTGTAGTGCGTAAATAATTTGTTAGCCTCGATTTGATTATCGTTGGAATGGATTAGAAAAAAAGTGATACTTTTTATTGCCATTTTTGTACACTTGTTTTTTGCCCGTCATTTTTTTAAAGATTCGCAACTGTCTCTACAATTGCAAGTAAATGATGCTAATGATAAGTTATATACAAAGTGAGTATGACGGATTAATGGATGTACAACAGATATAATATAGATGAATTTACCTACGCATATTATGTTGTTTTTGTATAAGATCTCAAAAGATTTGACATGATGGGTAGAGCATCAAGATTCAACGTGTAAATTCTCAAGTACAAACTAAATAGCAAAAAAAGCCACTAGATACATATACACCACTAAGCAGAATTTTCTTCAAGCTGGGTAATGTGTCAATAAAGAGCAATAGCAGAGAGATGTGAAAAAAAGATTTGAATGAGACAGTGTCAAGATAAATGACTTCAACAGTGACTTTTTTATGAGAATTTTTATTGGCAAACTTTTTTTTCACTGCTTTCAACTTTGCTAATGTTCGTTTTACCATTATTTTGATATTTTTTTCTGCACACTACACGTACATTTATCAAGCAAACAAAAATCAAGTCCACGTTGTTGTTGCTAATGATGGGGCATAAATGACTTGTGTGTATTGTGTCTCGCACGTTATTGTTGGTCATCATATCACCATCATCATATCTTTCTTTTTTGCTGGGTATAAGAGAAACGTATAGGATAACACCATACCAAGCAAATCCAACAAAAAATATATTTGCAAACGATAAAAATCTAACATTTTGCCCTTGTCAGTAAGGTTTTGGTTTTTCCTTCTGATATTTTTTTGCTAGTTTTGCAGCTGTGAACGTAGTAAACCATTTTTTGTCATTTACTGCTGCTATTAACTAAAAGATGGACACTGAAAAAGAAATAGCGTCATGTCATAATGTATTATAGTCCAATGTATACAAAAGAACACAATCGTGTTTAAATATTATGTTGTAACTCAACAGAAAACAACAATTGAATTTACAGAAGGGAGGAAAATAAGCAAAATTACTTTTAAAAGAACAAAACGGGACCGAATGGTGGTAGACTCCATTTTAGTTTTATGAGCAACAGGATAACTGGAAACGAGAAAAAAACGTAGAAAAAAATGAATGTACGCAATAGCTTTTGCTTTACCCTTTCACTATCTCCGTTTTACGCTTTTTGTGAAAATAAATAATGAGCAAAAATGAACCAATCTTATATGGATAATAGCTTTTTGGTGTCATAAGAATGTTGTAAAAATTCAAGAAAAATACATAAAAGGTCGCATAAAGCACATATAGATTTGGGGTATATGTAATATATTATGTGTTGTTGAGTGAGATTTTTTACATGCTTTGTTTTAATAAATTTTATTGCGTGTTTGAAGCATTATTGGTTGTGTTCAAAAACAAAAAGTTGCAGTGAAATTCACCAAAGCATAGATTTTTTTGAAGATAAAAACGACACACTTTTTTCAAGTTTCGATTTGGATTGCGAAATTTGCAACATGCTGCATGAGAGAGTGTGAAAAAATATGAATAAACGAGTAAAAAGTTTACATATGAGCAAGTAATGTCGAATTAGAAATTAGTCTGGTTATTAGAAAAGAAAATGTCGAATAAAGCATATGTTTGGTAAACATGTTCGAAAAATTTTCTGTTTTTTTCTTTACAGGTTCAAGAAAAAGTGTGCATTATGTTTGGATTTGTAACAAGTTGTCAATCGCTCACAAAAGGATTGAAATGCTAACAGAACTATATTGAAAGATTATTGAAACTGGTAGTTGAATAGAATAATTCGTCATCTTTACGTGGTTCATCAAAGTTGTTTTTGATGTATTGTTAATATTTTAAACAATACTAGCAACATAAATTTTACAAGTACACGACATTTTCCCCGTCATTCCACTTTTCCAGAGGACGATAAAATAAAAAAGATACTCAGATAAAATGCATTCACCCCAGATCTACGCAGAGGAAATAAGTGGAAGACGATCATCTTCCAGCAGGGCATCCTCTTCATCATCTCCAGTTACCTTTAAATGACCACCATTCCAATAATGGCAATGGCAGACTTCTGCAACACAGACGAAGCTGTGATGCATTAACAGAGTCAATAATGAGCAGCAATTGTCATAATAATGGCAATAGAAGCTCTCCTGGAGCCAACCCACTAACAAAAAATGTTGGGGTCAGTGTCAACTTGGGAAAACCAAATGTGAAATCAAATTCTTCATCCGCAGCTGGAGCCCAACACATCACACCCAATGGTCACCGACACCAGCAACAACACACGCTAGGGACAATGTCCGTAACGCCAGCTTCCACCACCGTAAACAGCACAAACAGCCATAACAGTAACGACAATAATAACAGCAGCAATTGTGCTGCTATAAATCTTGGACATGGTCACATTGGGACGATTGCGGGCCCTCCATCTGTTTCAATATCTTCAGGGTTAGGACAGCCAGCCTCTTTATCTTCCAGTGGTGTCAACCACAATTCTTCTCTGGCCGCATTGCCTGCTGTGAACGCTCCCACGACCTGCGCTAATAAGGGTGTGCCCTCATCTCATAATCAACTACAACAGCAACAACACCTTTCAAACCTTATTCCAACGACGAGTCACCCTCGAATGTCTCCACATTCTCCCAATCGTAAGTTTTTCATTTACATTTTTTACAAAGACTTTTTTGTCGCATTCTCATGAAAAAAACTATAGTGTAGTTGGTTGTGTATAAAAAATCTTTATCGCAGCTCGTCAGTAGAAGGCATGATAAGTTTTTTGTGCTTATTGTCCCAACGAAAAAAAAATCATTTTTTGTCCCATCAGAAACCCAACATAAAGGAATGTTTACTTGCATGCCAAAGTACAGTACATAAAAAGCACAGTTGAAATGTTCAAACTTTCATAAGAGTTTTTTGTTAGTTTTCATTATTAAAACGTACCAAACCTACAAAAAACTTGGAGTGGATTTACGTTTTTTCTTCTCCAAATGAAAATAAAAGATTAAAGATAAGAACCTGTCGTCTGGCCTGGCATTGTACGTTTTTTCCTTTAATTTCATGCATTCAACAAAAAAGCGGCTCATCATCAGCGTAACATTTGGAATAACATTCTCTTAAAATTACAGAGATATCACTGAAGAAACATCATATCACCTTAAATTAAAACTCTTATTAGTTCAACGAGTCAAACTACAGCAAGGGGACCATGCGTGCTGCCAGAAAGAAATTATATCTGGCTGGAAGAATGAGCTGTAAACTGCAGTAGAATGGATGACTGGAAAGGAATTTTATTATTTTTATTACCATTGCCTTCATCAACATTTTCTACTTGAGTTAGAGCACTCAACAATGGAACAAAGTACAACTAGCCAAGCATAATTTCATCATTTAATATGTAACTCTGTCTGCTGTAAAAGCTGTAGTGGTGCTGGTGGTAGTAGGAACAGAAGCACGTTTCATTAGGAAAACGAGAGGGCGGCTTACTTTCTTTCCATCTTGACTTTCATTACAGATTTTGCTTTATGTGTTGTTTTGTAGTATGTACCACGTAGAAGGATAGATTAAAAGAATTGTGTTGTGCATGCTCTCGGTATAAAACCGTAAAGAAAAAGTGAGAATACACATTCCCTATCCATATCATCATCATCATCCATGCTGCACATTTTTTATGAGATGAGCTGATGATGAGTTTCTTTGGAAGTAGCAAAGCAGCACAGCGGTTATTAACGTCCTTCCTTCTGTGTAGACATTTTTACACGCATTGTTTTGCCCTTTTATGGTCCTCGTTGGTGATAAATTACTGCTCCTTTATTAAGACCCATCAGCTAGCTATACCAAAAAAACTATTAGACCGACTCAACTCCTATATACTCGAAAACACTGGGCATATAGCACAACAATATCGTGAACATTGTCTTTTTTACTCCTTTCATTTAGAACCGGCAACACCATAATATTCAATATAACTTTACTACACATAAACAGAGACCGACATTCCTTAAAGCAGTATAAGACGTTTCAGCTCTTTAGGCATACCCAATACTCATGTGTGAAATTTACTTAACCTGAAGATCCCATTATTATAGTCAACAATGCTGCTATAATCATCATTAGCTTCATGATCATCAAGTACACGCATTGTTTTGCCCTTTTATGGTCCTCGTTGGTGATAAATTACTGCTCCTTTATTAAGACCCATCAGCTAGCTATACCAAAAAAAAACTATTAGACCGACTCAACTCCTATAAACTCGAAAACATTGGGTATATAACACAACAATATCGTGAACATTGTCTTTTTACTCCTTTCATCTAGAACCGGCAACACCATAGTATTCAATATAACTTTACTACACGTAAACAGAGACCGACATTCCTTAAAGCAGTATAAGACATTATAGCTCTTTAAGCATACCCAATACTCATGTGTGAAATTTACTTAACCTGAAGATCCCATTATTATAGTCAACAATGCTGCTATAATCATCATTAGCTTCATGATCATCAAGCACACGTTGTTGTATACTTCTCAAATTTCTGATCATCAGCTAAAATTATTAGTGTAGTCATCATTTATTATTATGATTATTACAGTGTTGTAATAATAATCTGCACACAAAACCTTCTTGTTCAGTCAAATAAAAAAGTCCAGGGGTCAATTAACATGGTGGAAAATATCTACAAGCGAGCCAACAAGTCAAAACCCCAATAAGGAACGCTATTATTAATGTAACGCTTTTAATGAAACCATAAATGGATGGATGAAAGCAGAGACGGTTTACAAGAAAAGGCTGTTTACAGATGAAGCCCATCTTGTGCACATTTTCTTTAGATATTGAGATGTCATAATAACAAGTTACTTGACAGGCTACAAAGAAAAAACAATGCACGTTGTAATTCAGATCAGTAAATGCTCTCCTTCCTGGTTCATTAGAAATCATAAATATTCTCCTGATTACTAATTATACTGTGAGAAACACTGCTTATGATAATTACTCCAGAGAGGTGCCTCAAATCTGTACATATCATTATATTTTAGAATTTGATTGTAGTGTAGTACCAGTACCTTTTTAACAAAACTAAAAATAGATAGGCGATTAAGTTGCATACGTCTACACTATGTAATTTGTTTC
>JAANSP010000598.1:0-19918 GCA_036850745.1 Homidia socia | reverse complement strand
AAAGTTTCAGGTCAGTTTCTTTTATATTTCTGGCTATTCCATTTTCACCACACACAGGTTGATAATGGTGAACGTAAATTTGTAACATTTCGTGAGGCTAGCACAAACTGTTTCTTCAAAAAATTTATTGGACAACTATCTAAAGTTTAGAAAAAAATGAAGCATGTTGGCTGGACATTAGTATCAGTGTGTAGGTTGGGTATGTCTTAATTATTCAATTAGCTCGCCTGGTTTACCCTAGCCAATATATATCTTTTCAAAATATCTTTTCATTTCTAATGATTTACATCTTGATAAATGCTTAACAATTTTGATGAGCTCTAAAACAAGATCTTTTGGGTGAAGCTGCCCATTCGAAAACGGAAGGACTTGCTATTACTTTTATTTATTGCATAGTTATCCCTTCGTGTTGTGGCACTGCTGGAAGCATAAAAAATTAAATTGTCTATTTCTAATTCAATTCCAGTGAGCAAAGCAGCTGCTAGTTTCACTTACAAATACTGACATGTTTTATAGAGCATGTTACAAAGACACATAATATACTAAACGCATAAAAGACCAAGAAACATGACTCGTTAAAATATGTGACATAAAAAATAATGGTACTGCATTTACTGTCAATGGGATAATAAAAAGATTTTTTCTTGCTCACGTCATAATGCATAATTATTTTTCTTGTATTTCAAGTTAATAATTGACTAGGTTCAATCAGGTGCATACCTGTGCATAAAATACTTTTGAAATCCAACAATTATAATTGATAGGACGGAATGAATTTTTTAATGAATTTTTATTATCATATTATTGGTAAATATGCACAGAGAAATTGTTAGAGCTGAATAAAATGGGTGTTTGATTCACAACAACAGACAAGTCGCATCGAACCCCCAACTTGGAAAATTATAGTCAGTTAATGAATATTACTCTAGAATAAAAAAGTGAGCTTCCCTTGCAGAAAGCCAGGGTGACCCCCGTGGTGAGATCACCTGATGTGATGACATTTTCTCGTGAAATTCTTCTAGCTTTAATTTACCCACATAATTATAACCCATACAAGCTCATTTATCAAACAGCAAATGATCATTAATTAAGTTTTCAATTGCCTTAAACTGTCGTTTTTCTATTACTCTATCCAATACAGACTTTTAATTATATCTACAACACTGTCTTTAAAGAGGAAATTTCATTTACAACAATTAAATGATGATGACGGGTTGAAAAGAATGTAGTATTTTCTCCTCATCATAATAACTATCAAATTCACTAAACATACTACCTATTCATTGAACATTTCTCTCTGCTTTACACAAATAATTTGCAATAAATTCCATATTGTTTACCACAAACCGTTAATGACTGCTTCCTTCAGCTTCATCATCATCATCATGTAAAGCCAAAAAAATGCATATTGAGCTCAATTGCTGCCCTAAAGGCTGTTTCCTTTCCATCATATAATGAGGCATCCAACCAACTTTATCCCTCTTTTTCTAGATTTTTGCTACCGGCAAAACACTGATTTCTCTCTGGTGAACTGTTACTGTTTGCTCTTGTGTTGAGTTCTACACTGCTCATCCGTGAATATCTTTTTTGAACAAGATGGCTTAAAGATTAATACAGAACAGGTAGTTATATTTTTGTCTAGTAGCAAAACGTGTTTAATTTGGTATCAAGAAAAGAAAAAAACAGGACAAAAATGTGAGGAAGTTCTTCCTTAAATCTTAAACCGCATCCAACAAGAAAAGCCGACCGATGATGATAACGCAGAATTATTTATACATGTTGTGTAGATAGGCTGAAGAATCAGGTAAATAATGCGATCAATATGAAAGCATCTTGTACAAAAAAAGTTGGTTCTATGAAAAAGAGATGATGATGCATAATAATCATGTCGTGGTTCTCCTTACAATCGTATGATTTTTTTCTCTCTTCTTTAAAAGTATCATCGATACTCTACCAAACTCAATCGAGCAAATGAAATATGCATGTCTGATGAGCGTGGAAACGATCTCGTAATTCTTGACGACAAAAGCGGAAAGGATAGAGGAAAAAATTCAAATAAATGAGCCTGATCGAAGAATTATTTATCAGTGACCACGACCAGTCTATTCTATATACGACTGACTCATTCTATTTATACCTACTCACTGAATGATTATTCCACTAGTGCCTTATGTAGTGCACGAAATCAAGCAAAAAAATGAACTACCAAGTTTAATGACAGGCACAAACAATGCACAGCCATTGATACTGTGACTAAAAGATGATTTTCATGAGTATAACAAGGGAAATATTCTTTTACTCCAGGCGAAGCTACGCAAGTAGACAATCAACAAAGTACATTACCAAATGCCACAAGAATGCCCTTGGGATTTTTTCTTAGTGAAAATAATTATTCTTGTATCAGATCATCTGCAGATAAGTTGTAGAAAAGTGCATTGATACCGCCGCCATATAATTATAACAGCAAAGGTAAAGAATGTAAATACAAAAGAAAATATGTAACTGCCATGTTTATACAGAATTTAGAATTGAATATTCAAAGTTTCCTAAATCAGAAAAATGTAAAGGAAGTATACCCACCACCTTGAAAATTAAAAATATTATTTAAGTACTAACTACAAGCAGAACAATAAAGAGTAATATTTATGCAAAGATTTTTTATGAGTATTTCCGGTCGTGATAATAAAGTATTTATTTGGTAGTGCTGCTTACCTGCAGACAAATGTCCATACGAACCGCTGGCGCTGGGGGCACTCGAACCTCTCGATCCATTGAGCAGTGACACAACGGAATTTGGTGAAAATCGAATCATCGAGTTGAGGTCAAACGAGTCCGAATAGGGGGAGCATGAGAGTGCTCGTTTTCTGCCCTGTTGTCGATTCACACTGGCGCGGGGACTGTTGAATCTGGCACCTGAAAAATAATCAAAGGCACCTGAAAAGGTAAGTGTTGATCATGATGTATATCTTGTCAAATTAACTTCAATTTTACAGTTTTACGGGATTCTGTTAAACCCAAACATGAGGACGATGACGACAAGGAAGAGAAGGAATAACATGCCCATAGAAAGGAATGACCATATACACCTCTTTATTTATTTTATATTGCAACATTTTGTTGAAGAAATTAACTATAGGCTTGGTTATTTATTCATCTACCCATTTTATTTATGTTCTTGCAAGTATCAATCAATCATTACAGTCAGTCAACAATCCCAGGCACAATTATTCTCTACTCTTTTTTCTGCGAGTATTGTTATTACTACTATTATTATTACTGCTATGCAAAAAAAGTGTTCGCATCGGATTGATTACAATGATTCATGATTCTTTCAAATTTTACTCAACAGGTTGCTTGCTTACCTACACTGAAGAAATGAGGCAGGTAATAAGTTAAACCATATATAATGCCGGTAGAGCTTAACTATTTTTTCATTTCTTATTCTTTCTCTTTTTTGTTGTGACTTTTTTGTAATATGCCATGCAAATCTAAAGATATGCCTGCAAATGTTATCATCACAATAAAAAAATTGTATACTAAATTTAATGATTTAATGTCATAATATTTTGCCACGCATTAACGAACATACAACTTGGTTTGCAACCAGCCGTGGCCGTATGAGATGAGATCAGTGTCTACCTGCTGACGAAAGATAAATATTCTTTGAATAATATCACACAAGCTTCTTTAAACGGTAATTACATTTTAATGTTCACTTCATACAATGTGAAGTAAAGCTATTATGGAATAGTTAAAAGAGAACAGCCGTGGCCATATCCTCACATTTCTTTTCAGGATATTTGTGATTACAATCAGCGCAATACGGCATATTATAACGCATGACCAGTTCCGTAGATCCGTACATATTGTTTGAAGTGAAAAGAAGAAGAGAAAAAATATAGAAAGAAATGCGAGGGATGCACATTGCTGTACTTTACATTATATTTTTTATCCGACATATATGGCCAAAAATTGAACCAAGCGAAAAGTACAACAAGATCACATCAAACTATACGCACCTTGCTTTACTGCCTGCACCTAAACAGCGATAACAACAGATGGACACAATTTGTCTCACTTTTTATTGCCAAAAAATGCAAATAGAAACAGCTTGATTTGAGGATAATTTTATTAGAACCAAGTCGATGAAAAACGGTTCATAGTAAAGATACACTCTGCTTGTTTAGCTGGTTAAAATACCAAGTATGCAGTTTTAGCGTACGTATTTCTTCTTTGAGATATTTGATGTAATAATATTCGTCATGTAAATGTTTAACTACAATATATCATGCTGCATGTAAAATACAAAAGAAAACTTTATTTCCAAACTGTACATCAAAGAAAAGTGTTTATTTTTCTTGTAATTCATATTAAGTACACAAGTACAGTCTTTTTACGTCGCCCCCTACCTAAACTTGAAGAGAGACCATGGTTCTCTTTATAGTAATTTCATATCAGCTTAAATAAAAGATCTAATTCATTTATGTTTTTATTTATGCATATATGAAATTAAACATTCTTAATCACATCATCAACTACTATTATTATTAGCAACAAAACAACAGCGATAAGTTTGTTTCAAATCTCATTCAAACTGAACATAAACAATGCACCATCAAACTGTTTATATGAAATGGAAAACAAAACTACATACATTTTTTATGCCGCTTTGCTCAGTAACTCTACACCATCGTTTAATCTTGCATATCGGCCGACGGCCGTTTGCTGTGCTAGGGTCACAATGCATGTGACATTCCGAGATAAAAATAATATATATTCTTACTTAAAAGAGCACAGTTTGGATAAGCGGCAATGATTGCAACTGTAAAAACTCCCAGTAATTCCCATAAGAAAATATGTAACGGATCGGTAAACGGTAAAAATAAGATCAGTCAATTGTGCGAATAAAGGTCATTCTATTTTTGTTTTTATAATTGCAGCACGACGCACAACGTAATCCCAAGTACAACGGATTAGTGCATAAAAAGTGTGAGAAGAAGAGAAGGGGGTGCTGGTGCTATTTCCCCTTTCAACGTTTTCAACTTCCTTTGAAAGTTCAAGCTAATCCTATATATAAACCCATAAATTTTCATATTACGAATAAAATTTGAAGGGTGCTGTTGCTGACTGGACTTGGAAACTGTGTTTATAACAAACATCACGCAAATATAATGCAATATGTCATTTCTTTCATCACAATTTCCTACTCTCTCTCTTCTAATTTCTCATTTCGCCTCGGAGGAAGGTAAGTACTGCATTCACTGAAACTATTAAAATTGCCATTTAGGAAGGGCCGGCATACATACGTTATTAGGTCAATGCAATTCATACGTAATAAAACAGATTTAATGTATAACAAACAACAATAAATATGAGATATGAGAGAGAGAGAGCGTGTCTGTCAACCGCGTTAAGTGTCAAGAGAGATAAAAAAAACGTGAAAAATTACAGTAAAAAAACAAACTTACTGTCAAAGGCAAAAGCCAGTTCGGCTGAACTTAGCGTTGACGTGGGGTGTAAATCACTCAGAGTTCTTGGACAAAAACCCGATGCTGCCACACTCATGTAATCTCGGGGGCATGCCCAAACCAGCTGACCCTGCAGACAAAGCAAACAAACAATTTTTATTATTTACACAACCATTTTATACAAAAGTCATATCATTACATAAAATTTTGTTCCGTTAAAGAAAGCACAGTAAAATATACGGCGATAAAAAGTTTCTTCTTGACATGATAACTTTATAAAAATACAAATAGTGAAAAGCATCTGCTTCATTATATATTGAGTATTGACTCAAGGGTTCCATCAGATTCGCAGAGCAAAAAAACAATTGTACATTATGCATGTAGAAAAGAAGAAAAGTTTGGAAATTCACATTGCCCCAATTTGATACTTTGCCAGATCAATGTAGTGAAAGGTGCACGTTTGACGTTATCTTATTGGATTGTGTGAGAATGGATGCTACTATACCAAATTTCTTCGTTGTATTTTTAAAGTGATGATGTTCTAATTCACACAAACGTAAACTAAACATAAATAGCTGGCATATGTAAATACATGCGTAGTAAAGGAGTGTCTAGCTTTCATTTTGTTCAAAAAGAAGTGAAAAGCATTTTTCAGTCAACTAAAAGCTGAAAAGTATTTTATCTCATCTTTGTAGAAAAGAAGAAAAGTTTGAAAATTCACATTGCCCCAATTTGATACTTTGCCAGATCAATGTAGTGAAAGGTGCACGTTTGACGTTATCTTATTGGATTGTGTGAGAATGGATGCTAGTGATGCTACTATACTAAATTTCATCGTTGTATTTTTAAAGTGATGATGTTCTAATTCACACAAACGTAAACTAAACATAAATAGCTGGCATATGTACATGCGTAGTAAAGGAGTGTCTAGCTTTCATTTTGTTCAAAAAGAAGTGAAAAGCATTTTTCAGTCAACTAAAAGCTGAAAAGTATTTTATCTCATCTTTATCACTTGGGATGATGATGATTCTCTCCCTTTTAAGCGTTCCTGTCAGAGCGACTCTTTGGCTAACAAATGAGAGCTCATAATTCAAGATTTGAGTTGCACACAGAGATCCCACGGAGGTGCTCATTATCTTGCCGAAAAAATCCCGACCCCAGACGAGACCTCCAATCCGAATTCACTGGATTCCACATTCCACCACCACAAAGTCTGGCTCACAGTGAGAGGGCTTTACTTAGTCAGATCAACATCATCATCAACTAGGATTTTTTTTCAATTCCACCAACATATATACACTCATTCCATATTATTATAATATTTAACGTCTTTATCTAAGCATACTTAAAAATTCAACGTGCACTACTATTATACTCGGCATCCTTTTTAACATTTCATTTGTGCATTTATATGCACCGGGTCGCATCGTCACACAGAAAGAATTTCAAATTATTTGCAGATTGACTCCTCTAACGAAGAGGCGAAAATGGTGAGTACTGCACACACGTTTTTGAATGAGTACTCGTTGGAAATTTAATGGAACACGTCTCTTAATCAAGTGGTGCGGGGTATGCGCTTGTGAGCAGCAAGCGAGAGAATCCCACCACAGAATTGAAAGAATAAGTCGTTGCGGTATAATTTACTAACTAATGTGGCCTAAAACCTTCCCTTCCCCAATTTAATTGTGGTAGTAGGTATGCCGTGTCGTATTTTTTCTCTTTATAGTTTAACACACATATATTATTATGCTTTGTGCTACATCTTTTAAAAATAATCTTTTGAATCTTCTCAGAAATTGTACGTTCAAACGCAAAAATGTGAATACTTTGCTACAAACTCTGTGAAAAATTTCAAGAGTCCACGGTTCATTACCTAACTCATTAGAAGCCCGTTTGCCTGCTCTTTCGTCAGCTCTCTCTGCTACTACTGATATGTGCCTGCTGGCGTCAGACCAAAATTAGATTTTGCGTGCTGCAAGTGATTTCTGCTGCTACATTAAAATATTAAAATCAAGCGAGATGATGGTGATGATGGTACAAACGTGTGTTTGTGAGCATTATCTAATCTATTATGCCAACAGCTCATTCATTATCNGTTGCAAGTGATTTCTGCTGCTACATTAAAATATTAAAATCAAGCGAGATGATGGTGATGATGGTACAAACGTGTGTTTGTGAGCATTATCTAATCTATTATGCCAACAGCTCATTCATTATCTTTTTACTTGCCTCTTTTTACAAAAAAAAATCAAAACTTGCGCACTACTTTTTGTTGTTTTTTTTCCTGTGAGAACCTTTATGTTATGCTGCAATCCTTTTGAAAATATGAAATTCGATACCTTTCTTCTTTTAATATTGTCCTCGGACTCAAAACACAATGCAATCTAATGATAAAACCACAAGAAAATCTTTTTTTCTCCATGCGTAACAATAAGATAAGAGAAAGAGAGCGGGTGCCTTTATATATATTTCTCAATTGATTCATTCATTCATCGTTTGCACAAATCTTCCTGTCACAAGCCAAGCCACAACGGTAGAGACCAGCCCATCTGCGTGCCTAATGTCATGTTTGAAATTCGATACCTTTCTTCTTGTAATATTGTCCTCGGACTCAAAACACAATGCAATCTAATGATAAAACCACAAGACAATCTTATTTTCTCCATGCGTAACAATAAGATAAGAGAGAGCGGGTGCCTTTATATATACATATTTCTCAATTGATTCATTCATTCATCGTTTGCACATATCTTCCTGTCACAAGCCAAGCCACAACGGTAGATTACCAGCCCATCTGCGTGCCTCATGTCATGTCTTCGCCTGGCATTGCGCAGAGACGCACACACCCGCACAATTTAACAGACAAAAGCCACAAATCAGATGGCCCTACGGATGTCATCATCATTTCTGAGAGAACACCCAACACAAAAAAAGCAAAATAATACATCACACATCGTATAAGGCGAAGAGATACAACCTTTCCAGTGTTGAACATGCTGCAATACACCATATGAAAAAAACAACAATACGAACTACTACGTAATAATCATCATGATGACTAGAACAGGAACCCAGTTGAAATTTGAGACATTATATAAAGGACGATGATGATGATGGAAACCCTTATAGTGTGATATCATCTCTCAATCTTTTTTTCAGATTCAACCACCGAGAAAATGAATATGAGCGTGCCGCAATCGTCCAGGGTGAGGATATTCGCTTTTCATTCACTCATCATATCCAGCATCACAGCATATTTTCTCTGGCGTTGTTTGAGCTTCCTCTTGTAGTATTCGCTAATAACGTTACTACGGCTCTGCTTTTCTATAATGAACGAGTTACGTAATAGGATAGGGGTAATATGCGGTATTGTTAATCTGCAACGAATGATGATTACAACTGATTTGGTAGCAAAGCAGCCCCCAACGTTTTTGTAGAAACTCAACATATTATTCTGATTAAACCGATTAATTTTTCATTTTTGTTGGAAAAATGCTAAAGTTGAGCTAACTAGCATGTTTCATTTTTGTTGTATTTCAGCTAGCAAGAAGCACCCTTTTTACTTGACTCGGTGAGCTGTGTAGAGAGTCGTTGTTTGAGCTTCCTCTTGTAGTATTCGCTAATAACGTTACTACGGCTCTGCTTTTCTATAATGAACGAGTTACGTAATAGGATAGGGGTAATATGCGGTATTGTTAGTCTGCAACGAATGATGATTACAACTGATTTGGTAGCAAAGCAGCCCGCAACCTTTTCGTAGAAACCAAACATATTATTCTGATTAAACCGATTAATTTTTCATTTTTGTTGGAAATATACTAAAGTTGAGCTAACTAACATGATTCATTTTTGTTGTTTTTCAGCTAGCAATGAGCACCCTTTTTACTTGACTCGGTGAGCTGTGTAGAGAGCAAGCTTGTTCTTGCCCATTAATACTTTAACTGTGACGATTAAATTGCCTTTATATAGCTGTTGTTGTAAGGATTTTAGAAAACAGTCCACAGAGAGACATATGCTACTTATGATGCTCGCGTCACACAGGAAAAGTTCACATCAGCAACGTAATAATTTAAGCTTATATGAAAAACACACCAATTTATAATCGGTATCATTATTCGTTTAAAAAAATGAATAGCTTTCCTTTTATTCCTTCCGAGGAAGAAGGGTTACTAGTTTCCAAGAACAAGGCTAAACTGTGCTCTCGTCTAAACATTCAGACGAGCATATATTTTTCTTATTTTTTAAATGATCATAATAATAACATAACCATTTTGCCATCCATTTCATTCAATGCTCCATATTACCAGTTATTCTTTCATGGTATAATTTTTAAGTGTGCACATTTTTCTTTTCTGTCATTCCACACAAAACTTTTTTTTCAGCAATGAAGAATTATCACCACCACAGTCATTATCTTCAATGAGAAGTGAAGTCACAACTTATTACCTATATATTCATCAACAAACGCAAATGGGCACCTCTTTGCTTTTTTAAAAGGAAAGTTCCAGCAGCACATTTTTCATTCATGGCGCTATAGCATATGCATACCTATACAACAGCTTATTTGGCTGCTTTATAAATAACTTGAAAGAGTGAAGAAAGAGACAATTTTCTCATAAAACTAACATTATATTATATTATTCAAGCAAACTTGTGTCAAGCAACGGATTTTTGTTTGTGTACTTGCTTACCCTCTCTGTAATACAAAAAATAATGGAATGTATAGATTTTTTCTACTGTGTTAAATAAACTACACGGGCATGCATGCATATCTGTAGTTTACAGAGAAATAAATATCAACAAAACTGAAACATCTACTCATGTGACGATGACGGAATAAAGCTAAACTTGTTTGTCGTTTTGATGTCACACAAATTATGCTCCTACTACTCATTCCAAGGTGTGGAATGTTCTTTCCAACAACATCTGCTATTACAGTTACAAACAAGAATTCAGTGTTTTCCTCAAAGGGTTACACTTGAATTCTTGTCACTTGTGTGCAGCACTATAACAAATATAAAATGTCTTTACAGTTCTTTAGCTTGTTTGTACAATTTATTCATCATCATCATCGTCATCATGTGTTTTTCTTTATATATGTTTGTTATGTTGTGTTACTGACTGGGTACGTGCATATTTTACAAAAGATAAAAACCATGATATGACAAAAAAATCTACTTTAAAGGAAAGCTGAATTTCCAACTGACATTTTTAAACCCTTTCAGAGGATTTTTACTCTGTATTCGAGTGCACAGCCTGCTTTCAATTTTGTCTTCAGCAAAAATATATAAGAGAAAGTACAAAGAAAAAACTTAGTGTAAGCTTTAAAATGTAATCATTTGTAGTAACTTTTTGTAGACAAAATCGCAGACTGCATTTATTTTGACTTTTGCTAAATCTACGCTTTGTGATGAAAATGCAATGTGATGGAACTCAGCTGAATGACATTACTGTCACTCTCCTGTCAGAACTGTTCTCACAATTCTTGTCGTTTGTGTCAGTGTCACTCATGCAGCATGGTAGAATCTTGAGTAATGCTTAAAACTCATCCTTTGTTTTGCACTTTTACGTGGTTGAGTCTTTATTCTCTCGGTGTCTTGGCTTGTTAATATTAATTTGTCAAGCAAAAACTACTACTACCACAGCAGCATGCCATGCTTCTTTCACCTACAAAAATTATAGTTAGGTATGCTCAAACTAAGACAGTTAGGTAGACTGATTGATAGCAGACAAGTATTATCCAGAATATCAAAACAAAAAGAACATCAAGCAAGTAATGGGAAGGATTACTAATACATTGCATTTATAATTCCAGCATATTTTAAGTTAAAGTTACAAAATGCAATATATTTTTAACACCTGACCTATTCACTGATTTCAAAACAAACGGAAATCCCTTTCTCCAGAATAAAAACAAGGCACGAAGCAAAATTACAATGTTGTGATATTTACCTTTGTGCTTTGCTTTTTATGTTAAGGAATTACCAAATTCCTTCGCCAACAGCCGGTAGTCTGCTTGCTATATGCCGACAGATTGTCGCTTTTTTGGCCTTTTGATGAGCTCAAGCAGACCGCCTCGCATGCATCTTATTATTATCATTACAGCTATTATTATTATTTGAAAACAGTTTTGTTGGCTTTGGTAATGCATCCCTTACTTCCTCAGAACTGGAGAAAAAGTATGTATATTTTAGGGGGGATGGAGGATAAAAAGTACTTGAGTTGGTTTAAAACAACTGACAGAGATAAATCCACTGGATGATGATCACAACAGAGAGAGAGAGAGAGCGAGCGAGTGAGCAGCGCAGCGGATGAAAAGAAAAAAAGAGAGGACATGAGCATAAGCGAGTGCAAAGGAAATGAAAATTTATGCACGCATTTAGGATTAACTTCTTAAGCTCTCATGGCAGGTCTCGGAGATCAAGAATGTTTGACACATGTTAATATATGCGTGTAAGGATTCTCCTCTCCACAAAATAAGATTTACATGCACTTGAATGCATTAAAAGCATGTATCCACACACACTCCATACAATTTCTCTTTTTTTCTCGCTGGCTCACAAATAAATGACTCTTCTATAAAATATTACACGGTTTTTAAAAAACCTTTTGACTCTCAAAAAAATAATTTGTGTTACAATATTCCATTCCTCATATTTTGGATTCTCCTCTCCACAAAATAAGATTTACATGCACTTGAATGCATTAAAAGCATGTATCCACACACACTCCATACAATTTCTCTTTTTTCTCGCTTGCTCACAAATAAATGACTCTTCTATAAAATATTACACCGTTTTTTAAAAACCTTTTGACTCTCAAAAAATAATTTGTGTTACAATATTCCATTCCTCATATTTATGAGGCACACTCTTTTAAACTTACAATATGCGTTTACATTTCATTCAAAAGACGAAGAAGAGGTTCCGAATTAAATTTAATCCTTCAAAAAAATAATTTGTGTTACAATATTCCATTCCTCATATTTATGAGGCACACTCTTTTAAACTTACAATATGCGTTTACATTTCATTCAAAAGAAGAAGAGGTTCCGAATTAAATTTAATCCTTTCATATGTCAACAGGCAGCAGCAAAAGAAGAAGAAGAAGAAACGGGAAATACATTGTAGGTTTGAGTTACGCCATTCCGTTGCTTTTATATTTTTATCCATATGAAAAGTAAAGCAGCGTAAATACATGGAGTTATCATGGCATGTGATGCATTTACCGAAAATTAAAAAAAGAGAATATAAGCAGAGGCGGATTCTTTTTTAAAGACAAGAACAGTGGAAAGGGGAACCGATTATACCGACAGACACACACAGCCCTTCTCTCTGAATCTTATGAACATCCCGAGTCCATCAACTCGCAGAATAAATAAACAATTTTCTTCTCAGGTTTGCTTCCCCGCGCTGCTTTTTTAAAGGAAAACAGTTTTTCTCGCAGACCGTTGTAAAAGTAAGAAGGGTTATATGCATGCATACATCTTTTCTCCCAGAAATAGACACCATAACTCAACTCAATGGTGATGATAATATGATAATACGATGGACAACTGGTGTTCCTTCGTGTGCGCTGTTCCTAATGATATCATTAGGTAATATAACAGAAGAGGAGGAACGTGCAAGCAACAAGCAATCTTTCTAAATACACTGGCAAAATTTAAAGATGCAATCTTGTCGGACTTTATTGATAATGCTTCTGCTGGTCTTTTGATGATGATGATACTTTTTACTGCTTTTACAGCTAACTTTATTAGCACACATGAAAACGGTGCATACGTTAAAAAAGGTTTTTTTATGTACTACTAAACAGTTTGAAACAGTGTTAACCAGAGACCATTGATTGCTTTCGCAGCAGCAGTTACTCACTCTGCTACAATCACAAACGATAAAATATCTCATCAATAATACAACTACAAAACATACAAACAGAAAAAGCGTGTTTGGAAAACCAGAAGCGTATATCGATGGCTAAACGAGCTCATCAGTGTATAATCTGTATAATCATCATCATCCTCCTCGTTTTCATGAAGACGCACAAATGCTTCCATTCACGTATGTAAAATTGTACGTATGGCATTTATCATAAATCTCCAAAGTTGACTGACACAATGACTAAAAAGGCTTTTAAATGAACTGTCAACTTGAGCTCGAGTTGCCATCAACATCATCATTATTATTCACTTGTCGTATTTTCAAAAAGCTACATTGTATGCTGTGCTGTTATAGTCATCTGTATATTTGCATTGTACATACAGTTACAGTTGACGTAATAGTAAGTAAGTAGCAATTACAGGGAAAAAGTTAGATTCATCTTGTGTGAGTGAGTGAGCATAGAAAATATGAAGATCAAATAAGGCGATTGCTTTTAAATGCGCCAGAAGCAGAAGAAAGCGATACTTCATTTTAATAATAGTGTAGTAGGGTATATATTATGCAGTCATGTTTCTAAAAAGCCAACTGTATTTAAAACTTCAATAATAATAATAACAACAAACAGCAATCTTTCTTAAATAGTGTAGTGAGTGAGTCTATTATCCAGCAGTAAAGTAAGTAGTAGCAGTTTTTTATCAGTTCATCTTCAGTCGGTAATATTTCACTCTTCTGACATGGGCGAAATTGTGGTAGCTTCCCAAGTGTCAACTAAATTATGTACGAGTTGACACGAGATGAGTTTATCACGTCTCTTTCATTCCTCAATCTTTCTCGCTTTGCTGAAAACATTTGTTCGAAAGGGATGAACAGAATATTATCATCATCAGCGTATATTATATTAGCGTTGTGCCCTTTACTACCGATAAATGTTATGATGATATGCCAAGGTGTCTGCTAGATTGTGATTCAAGCATCCACTTTGTAACTTGACGAATTAAATCCCTGTCATCGACTCTTTTATTGCAAGTGTAACGTCATAGTCAGTGAGCAAGCACCCAACCAGAAAAGTATCGAGAAACCTACAACTTTTGATGGTGGGATGGTATACATACAATCAGCATGAAATTCAACTAAACGACCACTGCTGTTGGTCAAAGAATGCTTGCAAAATCATTGACAACAATCGAAAAAAATGTAAGCGAATTCACCATGAACATGATTTTCAATTTTCCGTGTCAAATGCACAGATCCACGTAAAAATCAAATAAACACAAAAAATGTGTCGTTATTTAAATATTAAAAGTATTATTGAAGGCAGCAGCAAACAATGATACCTATAGAAAAAACTCTACCTGTCCATAATTTACAGATATGACGGCTTATTTGAAAAAAAAACAAAAGCATAGGTATATTGTGTTCATGTAAAACCAACACGTAATTTATTTCTATACATTTAGAAAAACGCAGCGCGCAATAGCGTGTGTGTGAGCGAGCATGAATTAAAATCATTCAACTTTCATACTGCAATTTTGACAAACTGTTTAAAGCTATTACAATACAATAACAGCGGTAATGACAGGTGGATGTAGTAAGCACATACCTTTTTAAACTGCAGAGGCAATGTCTTCAAATGAGTAATAGTGTGCCACCAGTGAAAAATCACATATTATTGCATATAATTATTTATTCTCACACAATCAGAGACATGCAAACTGTTTTTACAAAATAATAGTTTCAATTGCATTGGGCACTGATGATGAACGAAGATATAAAACAGGAGAATAATGAGCAGTTCAAGTACATCCATCTAAACAATACGGGGCTTTAAACATATGGGGATGAATTTTTTAGTCAATTAAACACTCAAAAAAGATACCTATTCTATCATACCTTCAAGTCATAAAAGTGCTGAATAAGATGTAAGTATACAGCAGTATAGCGTACAACGGTAGCATTTATTTTTTTGTGCCTACTTAAACATTTACTTCTGTGTGAAAAGCATATGGCCACGGTTAACCATATTACAATTACAGCCAACGATCTACTTCCTGTCCTGTCTGGCAGAAAACTCAAAAAAGTGGCAAACAAACAAGCAAGACATAATAAATGTAACACGAACAGTCATAATATAACAAAATGCTACTTGTGTGTAATAAATGTAAGAAAGCGCAGTTTCTCTGCCCAGACACACAATTTCACAAATGTTTTTTACAGAGAGGAAACATTGTTTTACTGACAGGTATATAGCTTGCTGGCTAATGAGCATTGTTTTCCTTCAGAACATATTGTTTATGCCATGAAAAGTCGTGAACATGCAATATTTTATGTTTTTATCCGAAAAAGGGAAAATAATAAATAGGTATTTTATGCAGAATTACGTGCAGTTGGAAAAAATATTCCTTTTTGAAATTCTTTGGAAATAAACTATCCCAGATGATCAACATATAAAAAATATATGAGGAGAAAAAGGGGTGGAAAGAGGGGGAATTTTTTGTTTTGTATCAGCGGAGAAACGAGCATTAAGTAGTCATTTCAAGCTAAAAGATTGTTTGATAAGAGTGGTAATTAATGTGCGTGATAGTGATTTCTAAGAGTGTGTAAAGCTATTATTAACATTACACCTTTAGTTTATATTTATCAAGAAGTGGCAACGATAAACAAAAGCAAAGGGGAAAAATAAAAAAATATTATGTAAAGAAAAAAAGCAGCAGGTATTTTAGCAAGACGTATGCATAGCTAGTAAATTTTAGAAAAAGTCTTTTCGTTTCCGACGAGTACGTTACCTCTGGAATCGATTGGGCTCAGTCTTAAAGAGGCGGTTGGACTTGAATGAAGACCAGTGTAGAGGGAGTCCATGTATGGAGACGATAGTCGACTGTAGGCAGCAGCAGCGGCGGCAGCATGGAGTTCAGCTGCTGAGGCAGTCACTCCAGGAGTTGGAGTTCCTCCCAGAATCCCTCCCGGGGCCCCACCTTCAGCCCCACTCCTGGGTCGTCCTGCCAGCAATGACAGGTCAGATAAACTTGGCGTGCTTCCACCTACCGACAATCTGTAACGAGCAAACATTCAAAATAAACAGGCCATTAGATCAAATAAAATATTTTTTATGTCTGACGAAAATTACCATGTGTCTGATGTGTCAAACAAAATGTCAAGATGTGCAAGTAGTAGTAGTTTATGCATTTCTTACATGCAAAAAAAGTATTTCTTTTTAAATGTTACTAAATACGACCGGGAGTATAAAAACCCCTTTCAACTGAATGGTTAAAATCAGGCTAATGTTTAAGGGATAAACTGAGCCTCATTCATGTTTTCAATCTAGCAAACTGGAAATACGTTTATGATGTGCTTTTTCACACTTGAGTTACTTTTCTTCTCTGTAGTTTTAGTTTAGCCCACGGGGAGCAAGTGTTTTTCAAGATGAATGGTTAAAATCAGGCTAATGTTTAAGGGATAAACTGAGCCTCATTCATGTTTTCAATCTAGCAAACTGGAAATACGTTTATGATGTGCTTTTTCACACTTGAGTTGCTTTTCTTCTCTGTAGTTTTAGTTTAGCCCACGGGGAGCAAGTGGTTTTCAAGAATATATGTACATAGTAAAAGCAGTTGTAAGTGCAAAGTGTGCAATTTTCCAAACTGTGATTTTACACTTTTAAATACCACACGAAAAATGAAGCAATTTCAAGAAGTGGATGTCCCACACCTGCATAGCATAACTGACTATAAACAAAAAAGCAAAATGTTAGCAAATCGATTTTTTTCAAGTAAGCTGCTGTGCGTAGCTGTCGAAACATTCATCTACTTATGCATACATATTGTAATTGCATATTACAGTTTTAATGTATTCCCCACCCGGAGTACCATTATAATTTTTTACTAGTCAGACCAATCATCATTATCATCGTACTTTTTGTTAGCATTCAGTAAAGTCAGAGAATTATCCTTTAAATGCCAGCATCATTACTATTGTCTTCATTCTTCCAAAGGTTCTCTTTTGTAAGTGCAAAGTGTGCAATTTTCCAAACTGTGATTTTACACTTTTAAATACCACAAGGAAAATGAAGCAATTTCAAGAAGTGGATGTCCCACACCTGCATGGCATAACTGACTATAAACAAAAAAGCAAATTGTTAGCAAATCGATTTTTTTTTCAAGTAAGCTGTTGTGCGTAGCTGCCGAAACATTCATCTACTTATGCATACATGTAGTAATTGCATATTACAGTTTTAATGTATTCCCCACCCGGAGTACCATTATAATTTTTTACTAGTCAGACCAATCATCATTATCATCGTACTTTGTGTAAGCATTGAGTAAAGTCAGAATTATCCTTTAAATGCCAGCATCATTACTATTGTCTTCATTCTTCCAAAGGTTCTCTTTCAAAACAGACATATACACATCAATGAGAAATTAAGCTTGAATTTAAAAAATACTTCATTGCATCTTCATATCTCATAATTGCATGTCCACGATGCAATAAACAACCATCAAATCAAGCTCACCACCAGATCGCCAGCACAAAAACCCGACGATGTATTTAAAAAAGCTCTTTGGTAAAGGATTTGAAACCTGACTACTTACAATGAGACGAAATTAATCCATTCATATTCACTTTTGTCAGGGACTCATTGATATTAAAAAAACTTTTAAAAAATAGCCAGGATGCATGCAGTAGTGTAGTCTCGTCAAGAGATGAATCCATCCAGTCAGCCTCAAATAAAACAAAATTATATCTAATCCTATCAACTCACAACCATCATCATCCAGCGCTTGCTACAAAGACGATGAGTAAAAAAAACCAAGTCAAACCTACAAAGAAGAAGAGTAAAAGAGAACGATTGAATTTTTATATGCCACACAGAGGAGTGAAGGAATCAAACTAGTGCTGGTTTATTATCACAGTTGCCTACACCGAAACTGCCACTGTCTTTTACTTAAATGCCACTACCACCACTATCATCATCATCATTCTTGAAAACCAGCTATTGTCTGCACTCCACATTATCGTATCGTATGTTTAAAAAGACATCTATACGTGCTTATATTATACCTACATCTCTATATTTAAAAAAAAATCCATCCTCATTTCTGTAATACAAGGAAGGATACATATAACAATTCTAAAAACCCACAGGACGACGACCAAGACGATGAAGATGCTGAAGCAACCGACCGACCGACCACTCACTTGTTCCTCATTAGCATTCATCCAGCGGAGTCAATTGAGCTTAAAACTCTGTCTCTCAAGCACGCAATCTTGCTTCTATCTCTCCCTCTCTCGATTTATATTAAAAAATCTTATACCAACATCCATCTATACAGAATGATGATGCTTGTCTTTTGTGGCACAAACATCACGGTGTCTTCAACTACATAGAGACAGAGAAAAAAATAAGCTAAAACACACACCGCTTGTCTCCAAGATTAAAAAGGAGAAGTGGAAAATGTAGGTTTGATGATTACCCCTTGAATAAAGTACAAGAGTCAAGGCGGAATGAATAACACAACCAATCTACCATCATATCATCCTACAAACAACTGTTTTTAAAACGAAATTTCCAGTCTGATTTTTGATCTGAACGTAAGGAAGCTTAAAAATAAAGGAGAGAAAATCGGTCATAGTTTTATCCAGTTTAGCTTGTCCGTCAAATTGAGCTTCCCTTTATTTTGGAAAAAACCGTAACAGTTTGAATCATTTGGGGGTTGAAACCACTCTGGGCATATGACAATCAACGTTATTGATCAAATTTCGACTGTGCTGTAGCCTAAATACAAGAAATTGTACGGGTAGCAGCAGAAAGTGTGATGTACAAATGACAGAATTGTTCCAAAATTATAAGTAGGCGACAACTTCCGGACGAGGCATATACGAAACAAAAAAGCCCATAAAAATATCCTGTTAATTTTAATGTTAACCACGTCCGGCATTCCAGCTTCAAGACACAGAGCAATCGAGTAGTAATCATTTGTCGTTACGTCATAAAAATAAGTATTAGTAGCAACAATGAAGATGATAATGATGTAGATAAAAAATACACCTCAATTTTATACCCTTTCTTCGTGTTTATTCTATAGCATACCAGATGCCAGAAAGGTGTACTTTTTTTCTGCTGGCTCCTGCGATTATGCCACAAACTACAGCTCTACACTACACTGACGACCATGATGACTCCACTTTTTCTGCTTTCCTTTCAACTTTACTTCATCAAATATAATCAAGCAGCTTCTGTTTATTGTACGTGGCTAGCAACTCAATTTGCTCTTCTCTCATTTATGCTTGCTCGAAGAAGAATAATAGAACAACAATGCATTTCTCTCTCCTCAACAAATGAGTAGTAGTAACAAAGGAAGGAGGATCGAGAGTTGAACTTCCAACAAGTATATTACTTAGTTAATTCTTTTGAATATCACCGAAAGTCGCATCATCACTGGTGGAGAATTACGCTCAAAGGAAAATGAGCCAACAGTCAAGAAGAATAAATAGTTTAGAATGCTATGCTGGATTTCTTAAATGATGATGCCAAGTGCCAGTAGCAGAGAGAGATCACAAGTTCATCACTTGGATTAG
>JAANSP010000597.1:0-19211 GCA_036850745.1 Homidia socia | reverse complement strand
AATCTTCCATGCGTGCAATTCCTTATTATAATTCTGAATTTCAATTTCAAAATTCTCGTCATACTCCTCCTTTAAATCGTTAAACTCCTCTTCAATTGCCTTTTGCCATGCAATTTTGTCCTCTTTGTAGTCAACAGGAATTTCCATAATGCTCAACTTAAAAGTTGTGTTATTATAGCCTATATTGGAAATTCCACATAAAATCCATAAAAAGGTTTTAGATAAAAGTTTTGTTGCATTGCAAACTTTTTTTCATACCCTGCTCATTTCTTAGTGATTTGATATCTCTCCAGAGTTCCAGTACTGTTACAAGTGCAGAGCGGTCATCCCAGTAGCCTTGATCTCTTTCGAGACTAGTTCTCTGCATTTCTACTCTGTATCCTCGAATTCTCTCTCGACAAGATTTCAAATTTTCTTTCAACTCTTTTTGTTCTGTTGAGCTGTCAGGGTTTACAAGCTGATCTGACAGCTTTTTACAGGTTTGCTTTGTATGCAGCACTGCTTCTCGTAGAGCTTTCAACTTGTTGGAAGCTCTTTCCGTTAGTCGCATCAGATTTCTGAAATCAGAAGCCAGTGAAAATGCAAATAAAGTTTGCATTCATTCTTTTATTATTTTTTGGCATGCCACCTATTTATACCTCGCTGTGTACTCTGGCAAAAGCTTCCTCGAGTCTGGAAGCTAGAACGTGCTCCTTGCTGAAATACGGGTGATGGCTGAACTGAACTGTTCCGAGTTCTAAAATCACTTCGTAGGATTGACGAAGGTCCACTTGCAATTCTTGATAAGGATCTAGTCTTGCCTGAGAATTGAAAATAGTTTATGTAGCAAATAAAAAATAAACTCATTCAATAAAACATTTTTATTCAATTGACTGCTATCAATTTACGCACTGGAACAAAAACAATGTTCCTTTGGAACTCGGCTTGCTTGCTTTCATTAGGACATAGTTTCACCGGTTCTATATTATACTCATTCAATAAAACATTTTTATTCAAATGACTGCTGTAAATTTACGCACTGGAACAAAAACAAGGTTTCTTTGGAACTCGGCTTGCTTGCTTTCATTAGGACATAGTTTCACCGGTTCTATACGATACGGATCTGACAAGCCTAGTAGCTTTCCGTTGCTGCCAAACCATTCTCTTGAGAGAAAAAAAATAATGCAATTATTTTTATTTATTTTAAAAGCACACAATATGATGCATGCTTGCACTCTAATCAAAATTTAAAAAACCAACAGGGATTTTTCTTTTATCAGTCGATTTTCCAGCCGGTTTAAATTTCTCGACGGAAGCTGTAGTGGTTCTCCAGTGTAAAGTCCTTCGTCATCGGCACGTCTTGCTTCAATATCATCAACTAGCTTGTCTTCCAAGTTTGCTGTAATATTTTCACGGATTTTTTTTTAATCTGCGTTTTAACGTCTGTTCATTAGTATGTTTGAAATTTTTTTTATACCTGGAGAACTTGAAGGAATAAATGTAAGTTTATGCCATGTTTCCAGCTCTTCTTTACTTTTATGCTTTGGATTCGCATACGTTAGCACATTCCAAAAGCTCCTGGAATATTTAAATGATAAATTGTACTAAACAGGTTATTACAGTACAATATAAAATCGAGATATAAAAATGCTAAAAACCGTTACCCTTCTGTAATTCCTTGTGATAAGCGTAATTGGGACGATTCCTCTGCTAGCAAATCTCCCTTCGGTAATTCCTTGTGATAAGCGTAATTGGGACGATTCCTCTGCTAGCAAATCTGCAGACGTCTTTTTTCTTATTTCTGGGGAAGCTTGTTGGTTGGTTGACGACTCTGTTACACTTTCATCTTCATTGTCATTTGTGTCCCTACCCATGTCATCAGAATCATGTTCTGTGCTAAAACTTTGCCGACTTTGCTCAGAATGCGTAGAAATTCTAGATGCAGACCGTCGACTTGTCTTTTTAATGGAAGAGGATTGTCGTGTATTAAAACTTTTTTCGGGGGTGCCATAATCATCGTCATCTTCCGATTCGTTTGTCGGCTTGACTTTTTAACGGAAGAGGGTTTTCGTGCATTGAAACTTTTTTCGGGAGTGCCATAATCATCGTCATCTTCCGATTCGTTATCTGAATCTTTATGATGAACAAATGTTTTGGAACGTGAAGTGCTACGTTCACCTTTATTGCCACTTTGAAGATACCCTTTTTTCGAACGCTTCTTATCTGCTATAGGAGTAGATTTCTCACTAGCAGAATTGTCTATGCTTCCCTCATCATGCTCACTTTCCTGCACATCCTCTGAATGCTGGTGCCTAAGATCACTTTTGCCAGACCGAGTGAAAAAGTCACTTGTTTCTTTCGATTTAATTCTCATCATTTTAAAAATAATACGGGAAGAGTTTAACACAACTTAAGCAATCGCAATCACAATGCGAACATTAGATGACATATTCATTGATCAGTTTTTGGTACTACTACACATGCATGTCATTTCCGCGTTTTATTCCAGCATTATCATCAGCTTTCCAAAGAGTTTCCTTCTCTCTGGTGTCTAAGATCACTTTTGCCAGACCGAGTGAAAAAGTCATTTGTTTCTTTCGATTTAATTCTCATCATTTTAAAAATAATACGGAAAGAGTTTAAAACAATTAAGCACTCGCAATCACAATGCGAACATTAGATGACATGTACATATTCATTGATCAGTTTTTGGTACTACTACACATGCATGTCATTTCCGCGTTTTATTCCAGCATTATCATCAGCTTTCCAAAGAGATTCCTTCTCCATGGCATCATAAACTTTGTTGTGATCATGTTGCCGTCATGGGCACATTTCTCCCCTTCCATACCTTTTTGTAAATACGCTACCTACATGCCCAATGGCATGAGAAATTGTTTATACAGTGAGGTTGCCATGGCGTAGTAAGAATTTTAGATGCACAATATTATGCTGCGATGCTATTTTCTTTGTTCCGTAATATTGAAAATGACAAAGTATAGCTGTATGGATTAGTCATAGTCATAAACTCAAGTTTTCTGTCATTTGCATTCTAGATGATCTGTAGATTTCCTGCTTCATTGTGAGATGTTAGTTAACGGTTCCTGTTGAATATTGTTGCTCCAATTCAAGGGCTCGTTATTTTAAAAAATCATTATACAATGAGTGAAAAATAACTTTCTAATATAAGCAATTTTACACTTACATCATTTTTAATACATATATTACTGCATATATTTGTTTAAAATTTTGTCAGTACTGATGACTTATTTAAATGAAGCTAATTCTTTTGACTTGAGCCATGCCCTGGTGAAATATATAAAGCATTTTATTATTGTTACAAGTTCTGCATCCATTCATTTTGGTTTCAGTCTACAAGAGTAATATTTTTCTTACTGAGACATGCAAATGAAACAAAGATTCGTACATGTTATTATGATGATGATGCACTGGTAGTGGTATCATGGTATCTGCACTGTGGTGAGATTCATTCGTCTTTACCTAGTGTTGGTACAAATCCCATTGTTGTAACTTATAAGTATTTACAAGAGGAAGATCTTCAGTAGACTTCCTTACAAACTCACACATCATGAAAATAAGGCAGCAACAGCAAATAACAGTCAGTTTTCAGAGAGACAACTTCGCTTTATCAGTTTAGTCAAGTCGCTTTCTGCGTTTCATTCAGTACAACTTTTTACATTTTTTAGCTTCTCGATCTTTCTGTTATGTTAAAAGTGAATCTTAATTTAAGAGCAATCCGGGGGCAGAATTATATACGCTTCATGTGTAAATTTTTGTAAGTTTATAAATCAATAAATATTACATAAAAATTAAAACAGATTTTGGTGTAAAGTTTTTTAAAGTTTTTAGTCAATTTATAAGGCAATCGTGAATACATGCATAGAAATGTATGTAGGGGTTATTGTCCAGCCGCAATGTATTAGAAGGTCAAAAAACTCAGCAAAAGCTTCACAAAGAAACCAGCTACACATCATCGTGTTGCACAAAAACAACAAAACTTTATACCGAGAAAAACCAACCGGTCTGTCTTGTAAGGAGATGCAAAGCTATTTACATATATTTGCCATGGACAGAAGAAAAAAAAATCAAAATATTATTGAATCTTGTTTTGAGCATATTACAAAGGTACATAGTAGTAGTACGTGTAAGTTCAAGGAAAAAACATAAGCACTTCTTTTTCATGAATTCACGGGTATTTTCACATTCGAGGAGAATTTTTTAAAATCTTTTTAGAGTAACATTTTAAAATGAAATATCCAGAAGAAATGTGTTGGTAAGTTGGTACATAATATAGACAGCTTTGAGTTTGTGGAGGGCAATGTGCGATTTAATTCTAAAATTTTGGATTCAATGTTTTAATTTTCGTTTCTTCTGCTCAATTACCAGTGTAATTTCACATTGTAAAATTGTGTAACATTTTTATAATTATTTTATCGAGGCGAGGCACTAGTTGTTGTTGCCTGTTCTGTGAAACAAACAAGGGTATTGTTTTCGTTTGACACAAGTGCATTTTATTTTACGCATCGTACACACTAAAACAAAAGGATGAGTTTTCACGAATAATAGGATCTAGGATCTGCTTTTGTAAATGCTTGTATATAAGCAAGTAAATAGGAAAAGGTAGTTTGTTAGCGGTTTAGCATGACATATATTTTTATTATATTTTTGTGCGTATTTATACTTTATTGGCATGCTCCAACTTTCCTTTTCCATTGTTTGCAACTTTTAACGCTTGAAATTGATACTTGTAAAATTAGTGTTTTGAGAGAAGCAAAAACAAAATTTCAAAATTTTAATGCATTAAAGTTTGAATGTGAAAATTAAAATGTCAGTACTAGGCAGACAAAACTGATATTCCCATCAGGAGTGAGTGCAATATTAGAGGAAGAAAAAATATAAAATATTCCTTATTTAAATTAATATTATGTAAATTATTAAGGAGGCAGACTCAGAGGAAATGTCACTTTACGTGCATTACATGTCGTGAAAACAAGAATCACAGATTAGAGTACGGGTGAATACATATGTACGGCAGGTTTATTACTTCCACTTATTATTACACAATGCGTTTCATCATCTCATTCATCCAATCTATTGTAAGCGATTTTCTGCAAATTCATACCAATCTTCAAACTCTGCATTTCATTATTGTAAAAGACGGAAGCATGGCTTACATTTATTTTAGTCAAGCTGCAGGGATTACTACTGCTACTGCCGTTTCAAAAGCTGACAAATATTAATACTTGCTCTGTAGGTGACTATGTGCAGTCGTTGACACTTGACCTGTATTCAGGAGGAATCGGTTTGAAAACTGTTTTAAAGTAATCGAGTTCAACTAATCTGAGCAGAATGGAGCATTTCGAGGGAAAGTTCATCGCGTTGCTGCTGAGTGCCTTTATTGTGTGCGTATCAACTTACCCACAGTCTGTACCTAATTCTCCTGATGTTTGCAGTAAAATGACTCCTGGTCAGTAAAATGTTCTTAACTTCCCTTATTCAAGCATATCGATTCTCTCTTTACTCTTTAGTCATTTTAATGTATTTATGTGTACACATATATAGGTCATGGACCACGGCCGCAGCTTACGCCAGCACCGTACAAAATAATTCTAAATAAGCAGAAAATGCACGGAGGAAACAACCTCCAAAGTAATATTTTTGATTTATTCGGATCATTTTTTAAATTCTGGAAAGACGTTTGGTAACATGTTTCGATGTTTTCAGTTGTACTCGAAGGACAAAAGGGTCAAAAATTCAAGGGCTTCTATATGCAAGTAAGAGATCAAGATGGAAGCCCGATCGGCACTTTTTTAATTCCCGATGACCAAAATATTGGAGCACATAATTGCTTCAATCAGAAACACGTAAGAATTATAATATTATGTAGCATGAATGTGATGACTGCATATGAATAAAACTTGGAATTTACCTACATATTGCGTTCCAATTTTGAAAGAATGCCATTCATCATAAAAACCGGAACGACAAGGAAAGCATCACAGTCTACTGGAAAGCCCCGGAAACATTCGATGGTAAAGTTAGAGTTCTGGCGACAGTGTTGCAGGAATTTGAAACGTACTGGGTGAACGTAAAGGCACCAGAGCTGGTCTCTGTTAGCGTAAGTCAAATTGTCATCAAATCTAGTCATACGTAATGCCTGCCTTTTGCCGGTTTTTGGTGTATGTATGTACATTCATAGTTTAGAAATAATGCACCAATCGCACCACCATTTTTAAGAACATTGCGGTGATAATTCTAAGTATGTTTTTTGTAGCGCTAGATCTCTCTCTGAAAACACACGTAGAAACATTTGGTCTGTCTCGATGCATTTTTTATTTTTATATGGTAAGAACTTTTCATTCGAAGTTTGCACGCTTTATAATATCTACCTATATAATTTCTGTCTATAAATAATCTTTGCTAGTTTTATACCAGTCTTTTATTTATTTCTTGCATCTTCTTCGGTATCATGTGCCTTCCGCTTGAATGCTCAAAAAATTGCTTTATATATTTTCCAGAATACCACGCGTTACTTTACCTCTTCTTCTGGACTTTCTAGAAAAAGGAACAGCGGAATCAGCAAAAAGTTCGAAGGCGAACAGAATTCTAAATTATAATCCTTACTCTCCCTTCTCCCCACTTTTGTCGGCATGGGACGACAATGATGATGACCACAACGACATCCAAACTCTCTCTCTACCCACGGAAGAAAGTCTTCTCTCACAAGCGTCTGAGGACTCTGCTACTGTTATGGCCCAGGAAAGGCAACTTTTTGGTTTACCCAGTTTTGATTTTCATGGCACTCGTTTTTCTCCAAAGCTTTCACCCCCCAGAAAATCAAAAAACGTTTTTCTTCAACGACCTGAGCACTCGCCGATTTCCTTCAGCGAACACGACAATGATGACAAGCATTTTCCCCTATATCGGCCCGGAAAAGCTGTTCACCACCACCATCATCATCATCCCAACTCTGTCGTGGACGCACCAAAAGGATCCCTATTTTACAACAAGCAGCCTTCAACTGATGATGGTTTACGCGACAAGCACACAAATATTTTTAACCCTCCCAAAGGGACACTGCCGTTCAGCTACCCTCCCCCTTTAGACAGCTCATATTACCACTACCACATTCCAGCAACAGATCATCACGAAAGTTCTGCACCAATTTTCCCTACAGAGTCATACGATAAACTACCCCCACCAGCTTACCCTCCTCACTTGTCAACATCAGTCTCTCTTATTACCATTACCACATTCCAGCAACAGATCATCACGAAAGTTCTGCACCAATTTTCCCTACAGAGTCATACGATAAACTACCCCCACCAGCTTACCCTCCTCACTTGTCAACATCAGTCCACAGCGACAAAGGAAGTCACTTCTTTATCAATCATCATTACGATGAGCAGCAGCAGAGTTTACCTTTCCAGCCGCATTATCCTAAACCCAAACCAGCGTCCGATCCCGCCTACCCCCATTCCCAGATTGGCTACAAGCCCAAGGATTTGTTGACCAGGCTAACATCCTACCTTCCCAACATTTACAATGCTATTACAAACAACCCCTTGTTCAATTTTAACATTGATAACACTGTGGAAAGTATATGGAAGCCTACAAAGGGGATTCCAACAAAATATGAGTCAGCGCTGTTGTCATCATCAGCATCCAGTACAGCAACGAAAATGCAAATGCCAAAATATGGCTATTTAGTGTACAATCCTGTGCGGAATAATCCGTATTTTGTAATCCCTGCTGAAAATGAAGAAGAGTTTGTAGCCAATCACTTTGGACGGAGGAAGGACGTCCATCGCCTAATTTAAAATTCAACAAGAAATAATGACAAAACCCAGTGCATCAAACTTTTGCATTTTAGAATATCGCGCAATACTAGTTTTTTAAGCATTTTTTTAATTTCATGTGTAAATAAACAGCACAAATTCATGTTTTTAATGTATTTCTTTTTCCACTTTTTTACTTGCAATCATTATGTAATGTATGTACCGAGAGAGATATGGCCAAATAAAATCTCAATTTTTATGATACAACAAGATGATATTTTTGTAATGTTGCTTTACACGTTTAATTTTTTATTTTTAATGCGGTTTGATTTCATATGCGTGATACAGTTAAATAATAATAGTATTCTGTCATGAATGAGGATTTTACACACACACGTTTATATAGTTTGTGGGCAATTAATAGTTAAGTTTATAGATATAATATTCTTTTTTTTCTACATAACATTTTTAAAATTATTTTAGCAGCAATAATTATCATCCTAGTGTTTCACCGAATAATAATGTGTTGTGTATTGTAGGTATGTATTTTTTAGCGAATTTTGACTTTCATGTTCATTTTTTATACATTGTGTTTTTTACATAATATATTATGGTTCTCAAACTTGGTAAAATGCTTTAGAATTTCCAACGACCAAAAAATCATGTTATCATTTTATATCTACTATCAAAACAGTACAATTATTTGCTTTCATTAAGATCGTTAGGTACTTCAAACGGTTATACTTAACAAGTTATATTACTAATTAAATAGTATATATATATCATTTTTAATCACCGCAGACGCTATATACTATATGAATATTTTTTAGTACATAATATTTTCTACTACGTGCTTATCCTTTTGAAATAGTAATAGTAATTTCTTATCAATTTTTTTCTATTTAGTGCGCATCGCCAATAATACAGGGATAAAAATTGTATTGTGGATGATAATAATGAACATACCACCGCTCTACTGCTTTGCCATTCTAAATATTACATGTATATCGGTATTCTTATTACATAAGATAGACTCTGCAAGAGACCGTTTATTTGACTATCAATGAAAGGATATCATCCATGATATTTGCTTCAAGACAATAAACTTGCAAACGTAAAAAATATTTACATATAATACAATAATTATTATTAATTCTATATTTACACTAATAATTATCATTTTTACACAATATATTTAGCTGGTAATATATCAATTATATATCATACAGGTTTCTTGCGGTATATATAGTATTCTGTTGAGATTTTAAAACTTAAATGCAAAGAATAAATTTTTAGTAACTTTAAAAATGCGATTAAATACGATAAAAGAATATTTCTATAAAACGACTCTTATAATTACACTAGGGTACACCCACGGAAATGATTTTTTGAAAAACCTACATTTATTCGTTTTTTACACACCGGAATTTTCACAGCCAAAAACGTTTTTAGTATCATGGATCCTAATTTAAAGTGTAATAAAATTGACTAACTGACGAGGTGAAGTAGTACGCTTTACGACTGGTCACGTGTCTAGTAGCAAAGGTTTTCATTTTGCAGTACTGTATAGTACCGTACGGATTACTAGTAAATTTTTTGTAAATTCCCAATATTATACGCAATTTATTTTATGGGTTTAAATGTCTAAAAGGATCAAAGGCAAAGTGTTTACCCATGTTCTTATACTATTGCTTAATTTTAACTGTATTTTAATACTTTTTATCAAAATCACCAATAATTTTCTTTTCAAATGTCTGCAATTTTTTAAAACAAGGTGCAAAAAAAATTTCTGTTGAAATACAACGAAAAATATTGCAAATGTTGAGATTAGATAGGGATAGAGAGGAATTACCTTTTAAAAAGTTCACAGCAACGATGCCCCATAACACGACTTTTATATAATGCTACAATAATAAAATTAGGGTTAGCTTAATTATTTTTTTAAACATATTTGCACATATAGATTTTCTTTTACCTAACTACAAACCTTACACGTACTCACGTGTACCTATATACATTTCCTATGGATAATATACAAAAATAAATGCTCTTGCTTAATTTGCAGTGAATTAAAAGTTTTAACAAAAAAAGTAACAAACATGCACACAAGCAGTAATGATATTGAATGAAAAATTGCAATGGACTTTCTGAAAGTTTCATGGCCACAATAAGATGTATACTCTATAATAATCATCTCTATATATTTTTACATCTCGACATCATCATTATTTAAACAACCATACTAAAAAAGTTAGTGAGATGACATTATCGTATTAGACATGTCATACAGAGATCAGATGGGCCTATACAATCATCATGGCAAAATGCTCCACATTTTCTACACATAATCATGGCTCTAAGGTCGCACACACAGTTTCCTCCGCTGTCGACAACTATTTGCCCCACTTCTTCAACAAGACCTTGAAACGCTTGCTGGCTAGTGGTGATGTTACTTGTAGCACTGGGGTTGCTGTTAACGTTGGCTCGTGTGGAAACGACATTTACTCCAAGGCTGCTGGCGTCCAGCACAATATGTCTGGTTCCACCTGTTCCTGTGTTTGTAGAACCGCCAATGATATTGTTTGAGGGTCCTGCTGGACGCAGAGCCGAAACCTTACCATCGGCAGAGTTAAACAAGTCAAAGTCATGACCGGTAACCACGATACCCGATCCCCCTACATCACCGTTTTGCGTTGTGTCTGGAATACTGATGACGGGTGGCTGACCTGGCTGGGTCGTGGTTATTATTCTAGCTGCCGAGCCAGGTCCAGACCCGTTTAAATTCAAGCTAATCATTTGTTGGGGCTGTGGTTGTTGTTGTTGTTGTTGCTGTTGTTGTTGAGAAGCACCAGGAAGCGTGTTATTGTTGCCCCATGGGGCATTATTCATGGTTGTTGTATTGGATGACAAGTTGTTGGAACTGTTTGGTAATCCAACATTTAGCACGTGGTTAATTGTTTGCTGATGTATTGTAGTTGATGCTTGCGAAACTTGAACTTGTACAATGTTTTGTGCATTGTTTATGTTTACTGGGTTTAAATTAACGTTCGATATGGGAAACGAACTTTGTCCTTGGTTTACTTGAATGCTGGGATGACCAGAAAACGTTGTCTCATGTTGATGCGGGTGTGGTGGGCAGTTTGGGGTACAGTAAGACGCAGAACCTGCCATTCCGGATGCTCCGGGCATATTCTGCTGAACTCTATTTGGCGTCAATGTAAATTGTCGAGGTGGTTGTTGTAGTTGATTCCCCTGAACCGTTAAAGGGGAAATCCCGTTTGGTACACCCTGACCACTGTACAACACCTACAAAAATTATATTGATTTTGAAATAAGTAAATGGTTGTTTGAAACGTACTGTTTGAATAATAAAAGAAACTTGAATAGAAACTTACCCGTACAGCGCCACCTTCCTGAATTTCCAGTGTTGGTAGCACTGATTTTCCAGGACCAACTGAATGATCTGAATTAGAGCCAGAGATGGTTCCGCTTCCCGACGCCATTGAAACTGGAACCTGGATTGTCATTCCAGAGTTTTGCTGCTGCTGTTGGGTTAGCACCTGTTGCGGGCTGCAAAAGCTCATGCCACTTGCCGACTGTTGAGGTGTGGCCATTAATATCCCTTGACTTGAGTTTGGAGATGAGCTCGTTGATCTGGGATGACCTTTGCTCTGGTCATTTAAAATAAATTGACCGTTTGGAGATATCACAATCGATGCTGGAACTGCAAGGTTGCTGGGGAGTCCATTGTTGCCCGTTGTCTGAACAATGATATATTGCGGCTGCCGTACACCTTGTTGTTGTGAATCCCCCTGGGGCCCCGTCACCGTCGAACAAACGCCGTTTGACGATGTAATGGCAGATACCGTCATTGGTCCTGAGGATGTGTCCATTCGCCCCGAGTTTTGGGAACTCCCACAGCTCAGCGTCGTGTTTCCTGAAGTCTGATTACAAAATGAGTACTTCAGTGTACATCAAAGAAAACATCAAGAGGATACATCGTCAATTTAATAATAATTTGAGCTTTGTAAAGACTACATGCACACATTATTCGATTTTTATTAGCTGTCGGCGAAATAGATTTTTATTTTCTTTAAACGCAACGAGCAATATTGTGATTAATTAAAAAAAAAGTTCATGATCTACATACATGCGACATGGTGCTAAAACATTAGTAATCAGCATTAAAATATTTTAAATATGTACTATGAGTTGAACACGAACAACAAAATCATAAATTTTACAGATATTTTTTCAAGTTTTTGCTACGGAGCTAAGCAGTCNAATCATAAATTTTACAGAATTTTTTCTCAAATTTTTTGCTACGGAGCTAAGCAGTCAAGGCAAAATCATTTAATACAGCAGTTTAATGCAAAAGCAGAGGAGCTAGAAGAAGAGCTGTAGAGACTAAAGAACTACATATTTACAGTTGAACTACGACTACATGCAACAATGAGAAATTGAAAGCAAAATATTATGTATAAAAATGGGATACCTAAAATACCTACATAATATAATATACAGCATTCCGAATTTGGTTCCAACAACAGGGCATTTTTTACATATCGTACTTATCAAAGATGTTTACATTTAAAAGGATTAACTAATTTTCTCAATAATCAAAAAAAAAAAATATTTAATTTTTAATGCTCTACTACATCTACATTTACAGATTGCCTTTTAGCTTTCGAGTTTAAAGGGAATGGAGTACAGCTCACCTGTGTAAGCATTGGGCTCGTTTCGATTCCAGAACTATTTACAAGACGTGAAGCGTCAATATTTGCTGTTCTAAAGTTTGAACTATTGCTACTTGGTTATACTTGCAGAGGAGGACGAGCTTGCAAACCCTCCACCAGTGCCACTACTTCCCCGGCTAATTGTGTTTGCTACCGTAAAACATGAGGGTGATAGGAAGGAGGAGGAATTGCTGGAAGGTGTAATGGAGTTATTGGAGGTGGAAATGCAGGAAACTGCAATGGGTACACTGGAGGATGAAACAATGGCAAGTTTGGTTGGTTGGTGATGATGGGAAGCTGTGCTACTTGTCCAATTTGTTGCGTGTCTCATAGATGAACTAACAACGGCTCCTAAACTAACTGCCACATTGCTGATTGTTGGACCTTTTGTGGAGGCGGCAGACCCTGTCTGTGTAATAATGTCATTGGAAGTCTGTACGTCTACAATTTCTGCAATGACTGGTGGCTCAGAATCTGAAATGATGCCGAATGGATTGTCCATCCCCACTGACATGACGTCTTGGAAATCCATAATGATTTCATTTCCCAGCAAATCGGTTATCGCGTTTTCCATTGGACCGTTAGCTTGACCACCACTACTCACCGCGACCAATTTTCTTGGGCCGCCATCTACATTGCTGGACAAATTCCCTGTATCGAGGAAAAGGTCCAATACCGTCTCTCCGCCACTCAATTTCCCTGTTACTGCATTCACTGACGCAGTTGTTTTTTGAAACTGGTCATTATGAGAAATGCCAGAGTGTGTAGCACCACCACCACCCTCCTGGAGAACTGGGGAAATGGGGCGAATATTTGAAGCAGCTATTTGACTTGTGATAAAGTCTGCCAGATTGGAAACTGAACTAATTATTCCAGTGTTTGAGTTGTGAAGACTGCACATGGGAGAACCAGAATTGTTATTGTTGCTACTATTGCCGCTAAAACTAGAAGACGACTGCTCTGTAAGTCTTACATTTTGAATGATTCGAATAGGCGAACCTCTAAGAATGCTTTGTTGAAGAGGAGAGCTATTGCCATCTCTCGAGCCCACCACAATGGGCTTGCCCAAACCTAACCCACTCCTATTCAACTTGAGTACATCCGCTTGTGACACTGTCACATTTTGATTTTGCATCATTTGCATGGGCAACTGATTTTCTAGCACTGACAGCGTTGGCTGACCTGCATTACCCACAGAATTTGTCAATAGAGGACCATGACTAATAGCTATTAAATTTTGCGGAAGTCTTTTAATCTGCTGCTGCTGAGGATTTGAGGCACTATTGCCCATACTCGTCACAGTCTGGGGACGCGTAATTCTAACGGAATTGTTGAAAGGAACTGAGCCTCTATGAATGGTCAAAGTTTCGCCGTTACTAGTTACAATCTGAGCCCTGACTGGAATGCTGTTTGCGTTGTTTTGAGGATTTGAGGCACTATTGCCCATACTCGTCACAGTCTGGGGACGCGTAATTCTAACGGAATTGTTGAAAGGAACTGAGCCTCTATGAATGGTCAAAGTTTCGCCGTTGCTAGTTACAATCTGAGCCCTAACTGGAATGCTGTTTGCGTTGTTGTTATTTGATGGCTTTGGACTTTCAATTTTCACCACAGGACCAGGGCTTGGCGGTAGCTGTTGAGGTCTTTGATGATGAATCTGAAGGATTTGCGGTTTTGGGGAAGGACTATTGGCAGGAGATGAGGAATAGGTTAAAGGATTGTTTGACGACATACTGGAAGTTGGCACCGGAAATAACTGAGTTGTGATATTTTGGTTGCCTTGATTCAAGATTTTAATTTGTGCACTGGAATTGGAACCAGAACTACTGGTAGGTACTTGTGAGGTGGTGAACTGTACACCACCACCTGTCGCCGTGTTGCTATTTGGACGATTCAGAGATCGACTGATTTGGTTAACACTGATTAACGGTAATGACATTGTTTGCGATCCTTGCGGTTGATTTTGAGTTTGCTGTTGTTGTTGCTGCTGTTGCTGTATGAGCATGGCCAACTGCTGGGGTGTAATTATGGTTGTGCTTTGGTTTTGCTGCGGCTGTGACTAAGAATTACAGTACATTTTACGAAGGATGATAAGAGTAGTAATACAAAAACAGAGCGTGGTGCAAATTTTTTTAAATGATAAGCAGTTAAATTATTGTGGGTGAGGAAAATCATAAAATGTGATCATTACTAGAATTTTAGTAGTTACATGATAACTGAAAAACTTCAAAATAAAAATAGTTTTTTTTAGAGTATTAGTAGTGTGGTATATTATATAACAACTACTACAACCCACTCTCAAATGCCCCCACTATAAATAAAAGTATATTATGTGTGTAGGTTAAAACCAAAATTATTATGTAGAACCCAATCTAAAAAAAATCTTATCTAATTCCCCAAAAAAATAAAACCAAACTAAGCATTTCAAAAGTAAAATGATTCATTACACTGTAGTAACTCTGCACTGCAATTCTATCCTTTTTTCAAAATGTAATAATGACAGAAAGTAATGCTCCTAGTTTTCCCTTGGATTATATTCCTATTAAACGAGCAGCAAAATTACTTACCATTAGTTGGGGCGTCGTGGAGCCTGCAGGTCGTACGATAATTGGACTCCCCGACTGAACTGGTCGAATCAGGGGCACCACACCAGATGTTGCCGAAGAGCCCTGCATATTTCCAGGGGTAGCATTACCACTCGGATGAGCGATAATTTGTCCTGAGGCGCTTGTCCCAGATGGTCCCGTGATGTGGGCAACAATCACTTTTTGATGAGGGGATACTCCACCAAGCAGTGGGACAGACGAAGATGCTGCCAGGGGTGCTTGGATGATTCCTGGAGCTGCCCTTCTCTGCACCTGAATCATTTCGCCAAGTCCTGGAGCCAAATGATGACTGCAAATAAATTACAAAAAATAAATATATTTTTATGGATAAAATGGAACACATAAAGTGTTTGGCAATAAATGGAGTAGTTTTTTCAAAAAAATATGTCAGTAATTGTCATTTACTAAAAATACCTTTGTAGCCCTTGCTTGCTAGCGTCCACTTTTGTTATGTTTGTCGGCTTTACCAGTTGATTTTGAAGATGCTCTCGATTTGGACTATTCTGAATAACTGCCTTGCATATTTGGTAGCTTCTTTCCAGATTAATTTGCCCCGGAGGAGTGTTACTCGGCCTGGGCCCTTTCAGCTAAAAATATTTTAGAGAATATTTCCATTAGTTTATGGTTCAACCTACTGTGCAAATACATTGCACATTTATCAAAAATTTAGAAAAAAAGTATATTTGATATTTAAAGAGTATTTATAATATTTATAATAATGATATCACAAAACACGAGAATTAAAGATTTCACTAGAGAGGATTTTTCAGTTTTATTGGCAGAGGATCGCCGTGAGCTGTCAGAGCGCTACTAAAAATTGTAGAGTACTTGGAAGAAGGAATAAGTGATGATCAGAGTAGAATACAAACAAGTGAGGAAAAGAGGAGCAAGGAGAAATCGTTGCGTGCTTTCACAACGCCTACCTGTTTTGGTTTCGGACGGGATTTTTGGGTCTTTAAACTCGTAATTTGTGACGAAGAGCTACTAACCGAGGTTTGATTGACAATTTGAGCAGTAGGCTGCGAAACTAAAATCGCCTTTCCACCCTGAGACACTAGCGTCAGCGTTTTTGGGGCTGCGCCCATAAATCGGTCCACCGCTTGACGTAACAAGCTGTACACTCTGCTGGGTAGGAAGAGACAGTGAGACGGCCTTTTGCACTCGAATTAACGCTGGGGATGTAGCCGGTGGAGGGGGATTTGCAACTGAAGTGGAGGTTTGAATTGGAGGAGGTCTTGGTGAAGTGGACATTTGGAACGTTGCAGACTTTTGCATGGTTTGAAATGAAGTGGGAGAGCTGGTAGTTACCACTGTGGTCAATGACGGGGTTGTACCGCTGCTAATTTTTGATTGCTGTATCATCATCGTATTACTAGTTGTTGTTTTGTCAGAAGAACTGGTAGAAGTGAAATTTTGTGTGTTGGTTTGCGGAGGTTTTATTTGCGGTTGTGGCTGCGGCGACGGAGAAGAGTTCAAGTTTTTCGCTGGCACATTATTGGAATTGTTTCCACCTGTGGGTGTTGCAATTAGCACGTTTTGTCCACTTGTCGTCAACTGAGTTTTCCCCTGCTGTAAGAGATGATGAGAGAGAGGATGCCAATTTTGGGGAATCTGTCAAAATCACAATTGATGGAGAAGTTCGAGAACTGGTGCTGCTCTGAACCTCTGTTCCCGAACGGCCGCCTACCTGAGGCATAATCAAAAGTGAACCTGAAGAAGAAGTGGGAAGCGTACTAGTATTGGCAATTGTAGTTGTCGCTGTTGTGGTTGTAGTTGTAGTAGCGGCAAAAGTCGTAGTTTTGCTTGATGCAGATGAAGCTACAGTTTTCGGGACGCTGCTGTTAGAGTCAGACGTCTTGAGTGTATCAGCAGAAGTAGTGCCCACGTTCGTGGAACTGCTAATTGTTGTACTAACTGATGTCGAAACGTTCTTCCCACTTGATGCAGAGGTTGTGGTGGTGGTGGTGACAGTTGGTGCTTTAGTTTGAGAGCTTTCTACTGTTGTTGTTGTTGCTGTTGCTGCAGTGCCAAGGGAAGTACTTGCAGCAGTCGTTGTTGTTGGTGTAGAGTTGAGTAACTGAGATCTTTACGTCTGGGGTACTTTGAGAGCCCGCAGTAGAAGTAGAACTGGGTGGAGATCCTTCCTTCTTGTTTACGGTCTTTGACCCATCAACACTACCTGGCGTTGTTGTAGGTGGTTTCCCAGATAAAGCTGAAATTGTCGGTACTGACACTGGGACAGTGTCACCCTGAGAAACTTTCCCGCTATTTAGTTGTGAGGCAGTTGCTGCAGGTGAAGCAGGAGTGGTGGTGGGCAATTCAGCCGCTGTGGTGGGAGGTTTTATGTCGCTCTCTGGCTTTGCACTTTTACTTGGAGACACTGAGACAGAACTAACGGGTTTTGCCTGAGATGTTTAGGTTTTATGTCGCTCTCTGGCTTTGCACTTTTACTTGGAGACACTGAGACAGAACTAACGGTTTTTGCCTGAGATGTTACTGTTCCACTTACTGTCGGAGTGGCGGTTACTGGAGGCTTGTTACTACTACTTGTTTCCTGAGATGATTTGTTACTTGCTTGTTTGTCCTTACTACCAGAAGGAGGTACTTGAGTAGGAGCACTTTCTGGTTGTTGCTGCTGTTGTTGCCCTGCTGCAGAAGGACTTGGTTTCAGAGGCTGGACACTGTTCCCTTTCTCTTTGGATTCTTCTGTCATGGCTTGACTACTGTCGGAACTCGTGTTTGCGGTAGGTGTGCTTGTGTTAGCCGTTGTCGGCAAAGTCGCTATTTTACTAGTTTTTATTACCACGTCGCTCTTTTGTGGAGTTGGTGGTACACTTTGAGAAGTGCTCGTTGTGACTATGGTGGTCTGCTGCTGCTGCTTTTGACAAACTTTGACAACTTCAATAGCACTCGTTGTCGCTGGTGCTACGTGAGGCTTAGTGCTTTCACTCATCGCTGGTGTGGTGTGGGGTTTACTGCTTTCACTCGTCGTCACTGGTGTGGTGCGAGACTTACTGCTTTCACTCGTCGCTGGTGTGATTTGAGGCTTACTGATTTCACTCGTCGCTGTTGTGATTTGAGGCTTACTGCTTTCACTCGTCGTTTTATTTTCAGTGTCCACCGAGCTTGGACGTGACATTGCAGTCAGAGTTACTGATGTAGTGACGTTGCTCACATTGCTTACACTACTGGCTTTACTTTGAGTTGTTACTGCTGTTGTAGTTGTCATTGTTGTTGGCGCACTTTTTTGGTTGTGTGATACCACAGGTTGATTACTTGGTGTGGTAACGACTGCAATGGTCACGTCGGAATTTTTCGGCTCCACTTTTGACTCCGTTTTAGTTGGCGCAGCTTTCACCACAGGTTTCGGAGATGCGGCCTGTGTAGTTTCTACCGCGTCCTTTATCGACTTATTTGTCGTCTGAGATGACGACACTTGCGAGCTCTGGAATTTAATGTTGGAGCTAACAGTTGAAGTTGCTGGCGTAGACGACGGTGACGAAACCATGGTCAACGTTACTCCAGACCCTTTAACGGCAGAATAAGTCATGCTACTAGCTGCAGTATGCGGTGGTATGGCAGGCTTAATACTGACATCTGCGTTTAGCATGGTGCTTGCAACGACAGTACACGTGGTGTTTGTTTGCTGAAGAGTTTTTGAAACGTTTGTCGCGTGAGTTCCTGAAGTTTGCATTCCCATTTTATTTGAGGACACAAGCGTAGTCGTTGTTGCAGACGTTGTCACAGAGGACTTGACAATTTTATCCTGTGAAGGCATAAATGAGGGTCTGGTGCTGGTCGTCACAAAAAGTTGCTTCGCGTTTGAATTGGTTGTAGTTACAGAGGACGGATTAGACGTTGTAGTAGTCGATATCACTGGGTTCTGAGGCCTCCCAACTGACTGCTGCTGAAAATTCGTTTTGTTGGCCAGCATTGCTGATTTTTGCTGAGAGTCAACTAGCTTTGTAGTGACCATTTGTTGACTTGCTGTCGTCACCACTCTGTTGCTCGGATGAGTTGCACTATTTGCTTCCGTTTTAATTTTGGGTATTATTCTATTTGGATCAGAGTGCACAACGGTGAGGCTTGGA
>JAANSP010000596.1:0-19968 GCA_036850745.1 Homidia socia | reverse complement strand
TTTCGAAAAAAAAGTTTCGAATTTTTTGATTGTGGTGCCTCCCTTGGGCCGATTCCAACCCTGAGGTTTGCGGTGTGGGTGGGGGGCTTTGTTTTTTGGTGTGCTGGCGGAGATTCACCCTTATTCAACGTGATACGATACGATATGCATATTAGGTCTATTCTCAAGACAAGTTGTTTGTGAACGGACCTTTTATGCTAGATGTTATTCTTTATCTTTACTTACAATAAGGCATGCATTGCTGTTTCTGCTTTGCGCATGCACTGCAACATTGCGTTCTACTAAAATTTCACTGTGTGAGTGAACTAACTGGTACTGGTGGAAGGTTCAGTCGGTTTAGTCGGTTAGTCGGTTTAGAGGTCTTTTTTTGTTTGATCAAAAATGCTCGCAGAGTTTTTTTTAGACAGAAGTAAACTAACTAGACAGTAGTAGGCTGAGTTAGACTTCCACTTTTTTAGTTCCCCACCCCCACTGAAAGACTGGAACAAAAAATTTCTAAATGCATTCAAAATTCTTCTTCCCACAAATATCTATATAAATTCCACTACGCTCTATCAATTAACATAGTTCGCCCTTTTTTTGACTTCCACTTTTTTAGTTCCCCACCCCCACTGAAAGACTGGAACAAAAAATTTCAAAATGCATTCAAAATTCTTCTTCCCACAAATATCTATATAAATTCCACTACGCTCTATCAAACATAGTGCACCCTTTAAGCCATGGGCATTGCTTTGCTAAGCGTTTATTGTAATCTCAGATAGATAGAATATTTACATTTTAAAATTATAGCTAATGGATAGTTTATGACTTTACGTGATGGATGGAATGAATAAAATAAACCTTATTTTTGACGCAGCCTTTCTCAGATAGAATATTTACATTTTAAAATTATAGCTAATGGATAGTTTATGACTTTACGTGATGGATGGAATGAATAAAATAAACCTTATTTTTGACGCAGCCTTTCATATTATTCATTTCCTACAAATACATGAATTTACTTACAGATAACTTATTTATTATCAAGTTAAGATAGTATGGTGCACTTGCGAGCGCGGTGGAAAGAAGAAATTTGTTTTTCTTTTCAAACAAAAGTATAACAAAGGAATAAATTCATCATGTTATGCATGGTTTTGCCTGTCTGTCTGTCCCTCCGTTCATCTTTTTTGTTTCGCATCATTTTTCATTGGTTCCATGTCCTGTTGTTGCCCGCACTTGTGTTGGTTTGTCCTTTTCGGCGCCCCACGCTACGGGACAAATAAGCTATCTAGCGGCTAATAGCCTAATAGGTAACAAGACGAAATGGGCAGAACCTTCCTTTCTAGGTATTTTTATAAACTGCTTAGTATCTCCTCCATGTATTGTACCAGTATGTATATACACAGATAATACATAACTTTCTACACAAAAGGTATGGGTTTTTTTTGTAAGTTTAAGCTGGGTAGGTATCACTGTCAATGATATGTGCACGAGTAGCGTATAAAACATCGTGGAAGTGAAACACTCACTAGTACTACGACATTGTACATACTAGCATTTTGGATTGTGTAAGTTGAGTTTGAGTATCCCTAATTCCCTACTAGTGTCTCTGCTGTAGTAAACGTAATTAATTCCCTCGCCTCTGCTTGAATAAGTTGTTTTTCCGCTCTCACTGGAATTTTTTTGTTTGTGGACGCTGTAAGAATTAAGCAGTAATTTAATTAGTGACATTCAGCTGACTGTAACTGCGGATTAATCATCATGTCTGACAACAATCAGGTAAGCATTTTGTTGGAGGNGGAATTTTTTTGTTTGTGGACGCTGTAAGAATTAAGCAGTAATTTAATTAGTGACATTCAGCTGACTGTAACTGCGGATTAATCATCATGTCTGACAACAATCAGGTAAGCATTTTGTTGGAGGATTTGAACAATTTCGTGAAACGCCGGATGATAAAAAAAATTATTTACCTTATTGGCGTACACGTACGCACACAATAGTGTAGCATTTAAGTGGCAACTTTTTGACCTGGAAAGTCCAGGTCCAGTTTAAAAATGGGGTGCATCTAATCTAACGCTCACTTTACAGGATTATATTAAAGTTGCTACGTTTTCGGAGTGTTTAATAGTCTGCTATATGACCAACTATGGCTTTGTCTAAATTTTAACTTTAAGGAAACGATTTGTAAGCAGGTTTGACAAATCTTTATGATTGTTGTTTCAGGAAAACAAGGATAGTGGGGATGGTAGCTCCGAATACATCAAATTGAAAGTAGTGGGACAGGACACCAACGAAATCCACTTCCGCGTGAAAATGAGCACACAAATGGGAAAGTTGAAGAAGAGTTATAGCGAGCGAGTGGTAAGTGGATCTTCCAAGAGATACCGATTGGAATAAATCATTTATTAGTGGCCACATACATAAATATTGCATCAATGGGTAGAGGGGCTGGTTGGAATGAATGGGTGATGGGGCCACAAGTTTCAATAGACTTTCAGAAAGTCACTTTCTATCGACTTTTTTCTTTAAAACTTTTAAAAACTATTATATTGTCTAATGAAGTCGATCTACTACCGACGCAGCACAATCAATATGTTACGTTTGATGTTAGCCTTTTAAACCGACTCTATCTGACTGAACCCACGAACACGATTAAAAACCTCGAAAACTGCAGAGAAAAAGTGTAGGAGGTACTGGAGTATGGAAATGAGTAGGGTAAATGAATGAAGTAACCGAATACATAGAGAGAAAGGCGTCAAATCAAAACTGTTTGTACAGTGTACACCACCGAACTTTGTATTTCGAAGCTTGCCCTTTTTCCCTTTTCAAATTTTGATATGAATTGTAAATGTTTAAAACCTAACCTTATCCATTGATGTAATAATAATATGGCTCACTTTGTTTTTAAAAAGGCAACAATTTGATTGAATTGAATGCATAATCACATAATCCGGTTGGAGTAAGCTTTGCTAATCATTGTGTCTGTGTCGTCTCAATTTTAGGGTGCCCCCGTCAGCTCTTTAAGATTTCTCTTTGATGGAAGACGTATTAATGATGATGAGACACCTAAACAGGTATGTCAGCAGTGCTTATTAAGTGGTTTGGCTTGAACTTGAATATCGATTTATTATCATGGCTATACGGTATTTAAAGATCTCTACCATACATAAAAATGCACAAATTGTTTTTTTCAGTTGGAAATGGAAGGTGACGATGTAATTGAGGTTTACCAGGAACAGACGGGAGGAGTGCGTGGGGTTGAAGAATAGGAAAATATGGTATAATATTATTCATAGTTCTTTAAGTAATTATAGGATGTTTTTTCGATCACGTTTGTGTCAGTTATTTTTTGGTATAATAGGGCATACTATGTTTTTTACTGTTAAATTACCAACCATCGTACAATACAATAATGGCTATTGGGTTGTATAATTAACTTTGTAATATAGGGTTATTTTTATTTCTTCAAACCATGTGTTTTCGTAATAATGAAATATTGAATAAATGATTTTGAGAATCGCTAGTGTTTTATTGTATTTTATTTATTTTACATCATTTGGTACAAAACAAGACTGAATATTCGTCTAAAGCTCAACTTTATTTCTGCCTTCTCGTTCTTCCTGTGTCAAGATGATACTGGAGTGCTTGTCGATGAAATTCTGATTATAATTAGTGTAAAGATTTGCATTAAAACCTGTTGACATAATGACAATTTTTAAAGGAAAAAAAAACAATAAAACTTACCTTCTAGATCTGTCGCCGACCTGTCACCATCATACAGCACTGGTTCATGTTTTTTGAAAGCTGGGATGAAAAATATAGTTGGGTAGCCTCTAATTTCGAACCCAGGTGTGAAGATCATTTCCAGTTCCATCTATTTTCGTGAACAAAAGCTTCTCAGAAGACATGTTCTTCGCCATTCGCTTGTAAATCTTATCGAATTCTTTGCAGTGACCACACCTTCACAAAAAAAAGTCGCATAACTCATAAAAATCATTGTTCGAGATTCGTCGAAAAACATCACCACGTTCTCTTGGATTGAATCTAAATGCAATGTAAGAATTGTCATACGGTATATGTTGATTGCTACTAACCATGGAGCGTATACATAGAAGATTACATCTCTATCGATCTTTGACTTGAAAACTTCTGCTTCGAAATTATCTGCAACCAAAACTTGAACTGGCCCATCCTGTTTAGCTGGAATCGGTAACGACTTCCATACCGGTTTTAACAGACCTTATAATACAGACATGCACATTAAGTTGTGTCGCATCGCTTAATATTAGTTACAGTTGCATGCTCCACTAGCTCTCCATTAAATCTAACGTTTTCATTGAATGTTACTATATAGAGTTGCACTCACCTTCTTGAGCTTGGTGTACAAAGGTTCGTAAATCACTGCCATCAAAGTCATCTACAGGTTCCATTGCGAATTTCACTCTACTTCTCACCATACCAAATCACATTTACATCAACGCCAGTATCATCCAATTTTGCAGCTTTCAATTCTTGCTCAAAATCGTCTTCATTTGCTACGGCGAAACTAAATATAATATTCATTTTTTCTACTTTTTTTGCAACTTACAACAAAAAAATAATTGCATATAGTAATGCATACATGCGATGGTTGATTTCAACTTCTTACGTGATATCAGGAAACTCCTTGGCCACTTGTACTACTTTTGAGCGAATTATTTCACTGTGTTTTTGATATTGATGATCAAAGTTGGCGTCATAATACACTACCACGAGTGGTCTAGATGCATAAAAGAAAATTTGATTTTGTTTCGTTCTCTGACCAACCAAGGGACGATAAGTGCCTCTTATAAATTCTGCAATATCATCAGCAGATATATCCGCCTAAAAGAAATCAACAGTATATAATATATACTATATATTATGTAGAATTGCACGGAAAAAATAAGACGTGGATGATGTAACTTTTATATGTGACATTTTGGCTGGTTAAAAATCTTACACTCTTTAGAATAGCGTGATCATCTTCATATTTTGATAAGAAAACGGGTGCCTTTTTAACAATGATAACCTCATCATCACCAGAGACTTTTAAGGATTTCGCCACTACGTCGCTAAATGTATGGGTAAATTTGATTGGCTCGCCCCTTAAATAATTTGCAACAGCGAAATATTCTTCGTAAAATTTGGACTTGGATTTGAAAACACCAATAATAGTTGGATTGTATCTATCAATTCTATTTTTCAATTCTTGCACTGATTTGCATTCAGTGGTAGGACTTTTCTGTTGTTCCTTCATATACGCTATCATTCCAGCGGCGTCCCTGTTACCTTTGTACTCGAATGCTCTACCATGTCTAAAGACAAACAAGGTGGGCCAACCTTTCACTTTAAATTCGTCGGCAATTTCCTTATTATTCGTCCCTTCTATTTGAACGAGTGGAATGTTGTATTCTTTCAGCTTCTTTGCTGCGTTTATAAATTCTGGTTTTATCTAAAAAAAATCAAAACAGGACTATTTTATGTTTGTTGGGGGAAAATGCAAAAAGAAAGTTTTTTCATTATCCGTATTTGTGGAACATTTGCAGTCAACCTGATGACAATGTTTGCAGTATGTTGCATAAAACAACACCAAGGCCAAAGGTTTTTTTGATAAAAATTCTGTGAAATTTTCTGTATGTAATTCTATCACAGAGGAGGGTGGTGGTCTCCAGTTTGGATCCGTTCTTGTCTTCATATACGTCACAATTCCTAGAAAAGTTTATGATTTTCCAATGAGTAAAGGGCGAGATAAATTATTTAAAAGTGTTGATCACAAAATAGCATACCTTCAGCATTTCGTTCTCCTTGAAACTCTTCAACTTTTTCTCCATTTTGAAAGAGAATCAATGTTGGGAACCCTTGAATCATGTATTCCTTGGCCAACATGGCTTCTTTTGTTGCATCAACTTTGGCTAGTGTCAGATTGTGTTCCTTCAGTTGCCTTGCTGCTTCAGCATATTCTGGAACAAGCTGTTTGCAGTGTCCACACCTATACAAATAATATATTTGTACAAAATGTTGCTTCAGTTTCTTCACATCATTATCAGAAATTGCAAGCTTCCAATAAACTCTTTTTATTGGGGCATAAAGCTTCTTTACCAGGGAGCGTAGAATTCCACAAGAATATATTCTCGTTTATGGACAGCATGTTTAAAATTTTCCGAGGTGAGTACTAAAACGTCATCTTCCTCTTTTAATTCATAATTTCCTTCAATATCCACCACTTCAACATCTAAAACCAAGAAAATATTATTTTAGAAAATAGTTTAAGTAAAAAATACAACTACAAATAAAATTTTAATATAATTTTTTTCCAGAGTTCTGAATTCACCTCCATCGTTCACAACATAATTTCTTTGGCAAATCCTTTGTTACTTCGTCTGCCTTTCCTTCATGAATGCAAGTCGTTAGTAATATACTAACGACTATGGAACACAGGTAAACTTTTGGTAGCATTTCTATTAACTTTTACGTAACGCTTGCTATGTACAAAAATATTAATAAACAATCAAATAGCCCTTGTTAGCTCCGTCCGCGACAAAAATGGAACAATACATGGAGCTGATTCTTTTTACTATTCAGATATTCCAATTAGAGTACATGGTACTGCAGTTGTGAGAAGTTTTCGGGCAATATGACATGCAATTTGTACTAACCAATTGTTCTAGATTTCTATGAAATATTTACGTTTGCGTTTTTATGAAATTTCATACTAATTACAGCAACTAAAACCGTGAAACAGCAATTTGCTCATCATAATACATTAACAACTACAGCATTGTCATCCTTGAGTTTCAGTTTTGACAGATCTTTCTCAATCTACAGCAACATAATGGTCCACCTGACGTGTCTAAATAATTCATTTGGTGATACAAGCATAGTATGTGGTGCTCTTCGGTTCGTCGTCCGTGTTTTAGGTTTAGCATTATAAACTTTGTGCCAACATCAGGTAACAAAGCTCCATTTAAGAAAGAACGTGAAAAGGTATATAAATTTTTTACAATGCATTGTTGTTGAATGCATATCTTGAATTTACAAATACGTTACATATATGAAGCAAAAGTAAGATGCTGCTTTGAACTTGGTGTCGTGGTCAACTTGGTCCGTGTGGTCCATAATGGACTGCCCATTGCTGTATTTTACTTATGGTTGTTTGTAGGTACCAATATATTTTCAATTGTAAAAAGCATTTTTGTATTATTGTACATTATATCGGTTTCCACAATAGGTTAGCTAGGTTAGGTAAATAGGCTGGGACATGGATGCTTACTACTTGATAGAAAATAAAGGAGTACCGGTTGATGGCTGTATATTAGCCTTTTAAATATCTGGATTTGCTGATTTTCATCGTAACGTTTTTGAGAAAAACACCTTTGAATCTTAGATTTCCAATATTAGAATTCAGTTTATTCCTTTATTCCATTAAATAATAGAGCCGAATAAACCGAAATCAAAATATTATGTCATGTCACTCTGTGTTTTATTTTATTTTATGAAGAACAAGGCATCAGATCAAGCTAGTAAAGACTACATGATAAGAGAAGTACCGAGACCGATAAGATGAACATGACAAAGACATAACGTGACTGTGAAACTTTTAGTTTATCAATTTTTCGTTTTGATGGCATGAAGAATCACTTGTAAAGCCTTTTCTTTTTAAAAAGTGCTGAATTGAAGTTTGCTGATATTTTTACTTTGTATGACAATAAAAAAGTGTTAAGAGATATGTCTAAACTTGTACGCAAAAATTTGCCAGTAAATTATTATAAGAATCTAGAATTTAGCTAGCTTACACAAGTATAGTGAAAACAGGGTGAGGGTAGGCTACGACTGTGAGTCTCAGTCTGCCCCCAATATGCTACTGAGACATTTTGCTTTATTTTTACTTTGTAGGACAATAAAAAAGTGTTAAGAGATATGTCTAAACTTGTACGCAAAAATTTGCCAGTAAATTATTATAAGAATCTAGAATTTAGCTAGCCTCACAAGTACACAAGTATAGTGAAAACAGGGTGAGGGTAGGCTACGACTGAGTCTCAGTATACCCCCAATATGCTGCTGAGACATTTTGCTGCTTTCCTCCAGAATTTCTTGTTCCTTTTTGGCAAAGACCAAACGAGTAATACACCTTGATTTCTTGAATGAAAATGATCTCTGTTGAGGAAAAAGTCATGGTTTGACATTTACTATTTTAGGAGGCTTGCACTATTTAATAATATTACCATCCATCCATAAGCTAATAATAATGCCAACGCAAAAAGGTTCTGAATAAATGCCAAAGCCTAATGTTATTATTATGCTACTAATGTTCTGCAACAATTTATATTTAGCTAGTCAGTAGCCCTTTCGTCTACGTTATGCCAACGCAAAAAGGTTCTGAATAAATGCCAAAGCCTAATGTTATTATTATGCTACTAATGTTCTGCAACAATTTATATTTAGCTAGTCGGTAGCCCTTTCGTCTACGTGTTCATGGAATTGCTTGTTGCAATAGGTCGACTTTGAATGCGTACGGATATTGGTGTTGATAGACTGTCTTACGATGCTCCAGAGAAAAGGGACTACCGAGTACCGATTAAAATGACTTGTAGTTGTAGTAGTGATGCATACCTACATTTAAAAATAAATAAGAAATGAATTAAATTCAATAAGCAAAATGATCATGGGAATAAAAGGAGTCATGTGAAACACTTACATACGTTCTAATAAACAAACACGTGTATTTACTAAAAATTAACTACTTATAAAACAGAATCATCACCAATTTTGTAGATTAAAGGGTTTCTCATGCATTACATGACATTTTACTTGTCGTGATTTTCACAATCGCTCTAATCAAGAACTACAATATTACAAACGTGACATGGCTATCGACATTACCGAAAATATAGGAATTACATATAACTGGACAGAAGGATAATGCACCAAAATTCTGTTTGTTATCTCATCACATAGCAATCCTATCCGGTTTCGTCGATGAGCAGTCACTTTGAAAATCTGAAACTGTAAAGCAGTCGTGAATTTGATAATATGTAAATTGTATAAATTGAAAATTTCATCCTTGCTAATCCACAGTATTTGTAATGAGCTAAAAAAATCAAGCCAAAGAAATTCCTCAAAGATGCATACATAATCAATCATACATTCTCAAAGCCTATGTAGTTTGCATAGTGCATGTTAGTACGTATATATTTTTGTATACTGGTTATGTGGCATATTATTTTAATCTGTTTGTCATAAGTCATTCAAATCCTGTGATGTATTTGTTGGGAAATTGGTTAAATTAGGGGTCAACATGATTATGTTTGACGTGCATTCCACATGGGGTTACGTGATTAAGAGAAGCTCACAGATATTCTTGTCACGTTCTGTGTATTTTATGACATTTGTAATCATTTTGGTTTGCATCATTGATGACACGAGATGAGATAAGATCAAACTTGAGAGGTACATATATTGAGTTAGATCATGGAATGGAAACAACCGATTGAATACTATAATGTGGATGATGAACTATTGAACAGCATTGCGATACTTTTTATCAAGTAGCATCAACGTGCTTGAGTATTATAATTTTCCATCCAAAAATAATAATAGCACTGCCTTTCTGCACATACATTTCTTAACCAAATATTTAATTTAATTAATAGCTTTAACAGATACAGTTGTCTAGTTAAAGTTTATGACAAGAATAAAGTAAACATGTACCTAGTTAGGGTAAACGTCCAGGAGAGGCAAAGACTTGCAAAAGAAATTGGAAGGGATGTTTATAAAATAATACCCTACCTAACTGTACTACGAACGAAAGGGTTTTTCATATATGCCCTCTTCTAAGCTATGCTTCAACTCCAAGTTATAAATAAGCATTTTAGTAAGTTGGATGTAGTCAACTCATGTAGATCATCCATCACCACCACCATCAATATAAACTAAAGAACAAAATATACAGGAAAAGAAACAGCACGATGGAATCACAAATTGTGATTCACAATAATGTTGAATGTCAAGTGTGTATAGTTAATGGAGTATTTTTCTTTTCATACATGTACGGGCAGAAAAGAAAGAAAAAACATGAATAAGTACCAGTAAGAAGACGAAGACGGTCTGGTTTCAAACAAGAAACATACACACATATCAACATTTCAAAAAGTTTTTTCTCTATCGGAAAAGTGAATAATGGTAATATTCCATTCCAACATCATGGGTGTGCAATTGCAAACGTACAGGTAGACATGCAGGTAAATGAAAACGGAGGTAATTTTAATCCTCATGGCATGTAGAAACGTTTTAAAGCACTCATGATGATGGTGGGTCTAATAAAGCTTAGTGTATTTACAAAGTCAAAGATACAGCAAAAGGGAAAAAATATTTCTATTTTTGAAAAAAATGTGAAAAATTGTATAGTGAATAAAAAGTTGTTTTTAAATTCGAATGACAAACTTATATTTAGTATTTCGAACCTCGAACCTTCAAAACAATATAATAGTTACAATTAAATGCACAAAGCAAATATACTTAAATTGTTTGATAATATTTTGTAAAAATATGTATTTTTACTTATTTTGCTTTTACCACATATGCATACAACAACATACATAAAATGTCTCGGTAATTTCACCTCTCCCTCTCCTACCCAACGTGTACCTACTTCCTACTGTTAAAATAAAACAGAATAAAAACTTGTAACCGCCTAACAATTTCCTTTATTACAACCCATGCATATGTCTCATCCTCTTTTAAATTCGAATGACAAACTTACATTTAGTATTTCGAACCTCGAACCTTCAAAACAATATAATAGTTGCAATTAAATGCACAAAGCAAATATACTTAAATTGTTTAATAATATTTTGTAAAAATATGTATTTTTACTTATTTTGCTTTTCCCACATATGTATACAACAACATACATAAAATGTCTCGGTAATTTCACCTCTCCCTCTCCTACACAACGTGTACCTACTTCCTACTGTTAAAATAAAACAGAATAAAAACTTGTAACCGCCTAACAATTTCCTTTATTACAACCCATGCATATGTCTCATCCTCCCAGCATCCCTTTTCCCGATACTTGTTCAAGTTGAATACATGCAGTGGTTACGACGATGTGTAATTATCAACAGTGAAAATCAACAAGCAAAAATAAGAATTACTACCACCATTGCTATTACCGGTACTGCTATACAAGTCACCGACAACTGCTGCAACAACAATGAAAAAACAGCGTTTTTTATTTGTACACACTTTTTCTCAAGTGCATAGTCATCATGGAATACGTTCACCTCTTTTACTCATCATCATCATCATTACAGTCATCATGGTTCGTCCCAAGAAATTTCTCCTGAGGCAAAGCTAAAATGCCACAAGCTATGTAATATCCCCGTTTTTTCTCAACGCAGAATGCAGACAGACATGGAGGAGCTGACTGTTGAACTTACTTTATGAGCAAATAATATTATAGCATTGCCACCTTTACTGTACCTTCAGAGGACCGTATATAATGTGCAAGCATAATGGTTTTATCTGCAACCTGCACATTGCCTTTCTTCTTTTACCAGCAGAACCATTTTCCTGTTACAGCACACAATTTATAATAGCATTGTTCTGTGTCGTGCAAATATTTTCTTGAGTTGACAAAGACAAAAAACAGCAAAGTGCAACAACAACGAGTCATATCGTCGTCATCATCATGTCTCTAGTGCACAGTTAGAAACAAATTCATTTCAAGAGAGTAATATTTTAATGCTTTTTGTAAGTGGTAAAGTGAGTACCACGATAACTACACGGTATATGAAATCATACGTAAATTGTATTTTGCCTTATTTCCCTACAAAAATAAGTTAAAACAAATCCCATAATAAACATAGTCAAGAAAAAAAGTTATTTTAGTAAACTCGCAATATAAATTATGCTAATACAATATACAGGAATAATGTGGGTTTATAGGATCCAAAAATTTCATATCAATTTTTGTCCTTTTTATCACCTGTCTTTATAAAAATACAAAAGAGTTTTTGCATGAGTTGTCTCCAACTTAAAGGCAGATTTGATTATACAGGGGAAAACGTATATAATACTTTTGACATACATCTAATTCTATGCATGCTATCTGGCTTTTTCATTCTGTCATTATCAAAAGGTAAAGCCCTACATTGCATTATTCTCGCTTCTATATATACTACTCCACATTACTTCCGAAGGGTTGGATAATTTTTTGTCCTTTTTATCACCTGTCTTTATAAAAATACAAAAGAGTTTTTGCATACAATGAGTTGTCTCCAACGTACAGGCAGATTTGATTATACAGGGGAAAACGTATATCATACTTATGACATGCATCTAATTCTATGCGTGCTATCTGGCTTTTTCATTCTGTCATTATCAAAAGGTAAAGCCCTACATTGTATTATTCTCGCTTCTATATATACTACTCTACATTACTTCCGAAAGGGTTGGAGAAAATGAAACTCGCTTCTCTAGGCTCTCCATATGCTTAGTGAGAGTGGAATACAATTTGTGGGCAACTTATTACAACGTAAATACGCACGCTAACGAGACGAAAAAGGGTCTGCTAAAAGTAACAAGGGCTGCTGTCTCTTTTGAGCGTGTGTTGTTTCAGATATCGATATTTACAATTTAGATACCATCTACTAGAGATGTTTTTCTGCATGAAATAAAAAGGACCAAACGATGTACATGTACATACTATACACATTTTTATATACAAAATCAAATGTGCCTTTACGTTCAACGCTTATAGAGATTGAGCAGCAGCACTAGTAGTTGCGTTCATGGAATAAAGTATATACATAGGAATTAAACTTTTTAAGTGGTTCTAGTTTCCTTCTCCACAAGATCTCTAGAATCTTTTTAGCTAAAAAAACCCTATAGGAGAATAATGATGAGTCGACTTTTATGCTATATCAACCAACTAATACTACTGGGCATACTGAATACTGAATTACTGAATAGTAGCAGAGAGGCGATGGGATCTTGTCTGCCTGCCTGCTCATCAGATGGTAGGTGCTCATATTCTCTGTGCTAGTGCTACTCAAGTGACTGAGTCACCCACCATCTTCTATACTTTCATTCTTCTTGTTATTCGCGTAATATTGTTATTACCACCAACGACAGACAAAAAAAGGAGAAGAGGAGATCAAGCGAGAAGAGCCCAAGATGCAGTAAGTAGTAGAGTAGTAGTAGTCGTTCGTCGCCAGAAGAAGGTACAAGACAAGCAGGCAGCTCTTGTTGAGTGTGTTGGTGTTGTTGTTACCCATTATGTTGTTTTGCCGAGTTTGTTAGCAGTTTTGTGCTTGTGCTGCTGCTGTTGTGGGAGCTTATATTTGCCTGCTTTTGTTGTACTCACTTATTCAGTCAGATAAAAAAAGGCAAGCAAGGTAACATCATCACAACTTTTATAGGTAATTCAACATCTGTGTGAGTGCAAAGAGCAAAAAGCATCATTACAATATTATAAAGCTTGTTGTAAGTATAGTAGTGTGACCAATGTACCCCAAACTTGCAATGGTGCAGCTCATGATGAGATATTGGAAAAGCTTTGAATCGTCACCATCATTGAATTTTCACACCAAGCATAATAATATGAGCATTCACAGGGTATTAGGGAAGCTGAACGAAAGGAAATAATATAATAGTTTCTTGAAGAAATACATAGGTATAGTATGGATAGATCTAGGTAACATGTTATGATGACGACTATGGAGTAGTCACACTTTGCAAACGACATCTGAGGAGCATAGCACCAACATTAGCTAGTAGCATCTCTCTCTCCCTCTCTCACTCTTTTTTAGAGTAACTCATGTAAAAATGTGTGATACTAATATTATTACAAGTTTTTTCTTCAGTTGCTGTTGCATGCTGTAAAGGAAGGCATCAAAATGTGTGGTATTGACAAAGCATAAAGATATTCTATAAAAGTAGGCAGTCGTTCTGCTGAAATGAAGTACAGGTATTACTACTACTATTTCATACTGCCATTAGCAATGTACATAATCTAGCGAACGTCTTATCATCGGACGGCAAAGAGTAACAGTCACACAAGGTACAAAAAAATTGCATTTTAGAGTGGGGACTTGTTCCCTGAACACATTTTTGGCTTAAACCAAAAGTAAGTTGAGTAGTAGAAAAAATTGGTAATTTTCACATACACATTCATAAAAAAGGAAATGCAATGCAAAGACATATGCATATGCCTACCAGCATCATCATCACATCATCAGCCTCAACCTACCTATTAGACAGAACAGAGAATAAGGATTGATCTTGGCAATTTTCTCTCATCTTTTTGTATTCTAATCAAGTGCATATAGTATAAATAGTAGTAGTGTGGCATATTGCCGTGTAGTGCAATTCAGTGACTGTGGTAGAGAATTGGATAAGTAGTTCATATGCAAATGGATTTGTCATATTTTAATTTGCTCACTCTTTCATTCATTCATTCATTCATTTATCACTTGGTTATTATCATTGAAAAAAATATCAATCTGTAAATAAAGTGTTTTATCGGAGAGTAAGGTTGTTGAGAGAGGACCATACAATCTAACTAACTGCTACTACTGCTAATATTTCTTTGTGAGCATGCCATGCAGTATTAAACATCTTTATTATTTGTGGGGTACTCTACTGCAATTTTATGGAGAGAAGCACATGATTTTTACAATTTATTAAAGATAGAGAGAGGAATAATAATGTGCACAAATTATCTCTTTCATTTTACATGATTTATGTAAAACTCGTTTCAACATATGCTCTTCCTTTCTTATAACAACTTTCATTAAAGCACTGTAATGTTCACTTGGAAAAAGGGTCTGTAATGTGGAACATTATTGGTGTTACGACAAAAGCTAAATTGCGTGTACATGTATCTACATGTTTGTTCATATATCATTGATAATCTAGTTCACCCATAATCCATCTATTCGGCTAATTGATTGAAGAACAGAAGAGAGCATATACAGTGATAATGTTCTCAGGAACGTGATTAGTTTTTTAGCTCTCCTGCCTGGCAGGTCTCATCATCATATTATCTGTATTACTGTGTGTACTGTTGCTGTGTTTAAGGTAGCGTATTTTTTGGATAAGATTTACCTCAGTTGTAAACCCCATTTAACTCCGTTCCATTGTTTTGGTTATCTATAGTTGCTGATAAGGTTTAACCTTGTGTTTACTCTGGCGTGAGGAAGCTATGATGTTTTGCGCATTCATAATAATCACGCCCGGGTATATATCCCATTAACAGGGATGATGGACAGAAATCTGTGATGTGTAGAATCATGGTGGTTTTCCACTGTCCAGTTTTGTGATGATAAAAGTTGTGTTAAAAAGTGATTCATGTTCATAATTCATATAATTATGCTCATTTTTATGCTAACGTGAGTTCACTTCATCTTTACAGCGGAGATGCTTCACCATCACGAACCGGATCGGATAATGGAGTGAAAATTTGCAGAGAAGAAAACAATACAGCTTGACGCTGTGTTGTTACGTCGGCGAGGTTGATGTCGAACCCACGTGCATCAGTGGTTAACTATAATTGCTCATGACATAAAAGTCTTTTACTCCATTTTGTGCAAATGTGAGCAGTTTACGTGATGAACTATATAAATAACTGAAAGTAAATTTTAATTAAATGCAATGCCAGACAAAATAAGGATCCTGATTCCTGTGCAAGTGTAAAAATATAAATTGAGATTAAGCTACTGTTGAGTGCAAGTAGATATTAATATGTGATTGAGTGAAATTATCATTGATATTTTAAGAAATTTTTTCAAAAAATACTCTCCGAGTTCCGATTTTGGGAATAATGTGATTACTTTAAAAATTCTACATACCTACATACTCTTGAACTATACTCTTTGCACAATGTACATGGCTAGTAAAAATGTGATCAACCACTGGAACCGGAAAACGTTGTAAAGGTAATGTCTAAATTAGTATTATAAAGATGATTACTACAAAAGTTGCGTAGTGGTGAGAAGGATAAAATTGGCTTCCTAATCCTCAACAAACACGCATTTTGCATGCACAATTATTATCTAAATACTTGTAACATTTGTATAATTAATAATTGCCCGCCAAGGTTTAAGCTTTAATCTTAATCTGAGGAAGTATTAAGCATTTCGCATGAATAAATTATAATAATTAAAAATTTCCCTCTCAAAAAGTCAAGACAAAATCACACAAATCTATCAGCGATGATGTGATGATGACTAGAGATGAGCATTCAACGAGATCGAATCTACATTGGTTTGCACTGTTGTACATCGTTTATGCAAATCATCCATGCATACCAGTCAGCATATTTGTATGATTAAAAAAGCAAAACCGTGATTGTTTGTCCACCACTCCACACACAGACATAACAAAATTAGCAAAAGTACTTGACCTTCACACACACACACACACACGTTATCGGTAGGTTCATAGTTGAAAAATTGGCCGGTATTAAAATAGACAAGTAGAATAATATTAATAATAATGCAGAATGAAATACCATGTTTTTTTAGGATATTTACTCGAGTAAATCCTGACAAAGGGCTCATATTATGCACAAACATTTTAACATAATGAGCGCGTCTGCGCGTTTTGCTTTTTAGTAACTTGTACATATGTATAGTACATCATTTTTTATCCTTACGAAACAAAAGGAAGCACGTAATGGCTTAATCTTTATCATTTTATGCATGCCTATATCTCAAATTCATATCAAATCTACTTAAATCCTTCCAACCAAACGGCACAAACAAAGGCTAAAAGACGATATTTTTCGTACTGTCTCTCTGTTTTGTTATGGTTTACTTGGCCATTTCAACAATAAAGCCAAAAAAGTATTAACATTGTGTCAGATAAAGTCCCTAAAGACCTGTACTTATCCACTCCATCAAACTTGCTTTTTTATGATATCAGTAAATGTTAAGTGCTGCCGAAGCCGTGTACCATGCATTATCTGCGTACATTCTGCATGCCTGTGCTTACTCTTTCGCGAACTGTGTTTTACGTATAGGATTTCCGTTTCCTTAGGTCAGTAAATTAGAGTTTATTTCTACAAATGAATAAACGAGCAACAATAATAATAAAGCAAGTGCAGGCACGCATGTAAATTGATGAATGAGTAGATTACCCAAAAGGCAGAGTCTCACAGAGCACGCTCAGTCAGTTAGTTTAAGTTTAGCATGAATAAAAAAACATCATCACTCTCTGCTAATGCTATTATTATTATCTACCTAAATAACAATAACTATTATTATTATTATAAGGGTAAGCGTTAAATTGCATATTGCACCAAAAGGGGTTGGCCTAAATGCTCTTGTCTTGTGTGCATCACAAAAAAATTTAAGTGCATTAATCATCAATAAGATTATATATTTCGTTTACTTTTGTTGTTAAATATTAATATTATTGCTTTGCAAAGACAAATGGATGTACTTACATGCATACACAATGAAGCTCTTTTTCTCCAATCTACATGCTTTGTTGATTATCACAACCTCATTATCTCAAAAATGTATATCTTTTGTAGGATATTATCATTATGCTTTTGCATGAAAATTGTTTTGCTTTATGACACAGATTTTATTCGACTTTTCATTTTTACTGAACTTTTATAAGCGATAAAAAATACACAATAACATGCTAAATTCCATGCTTGCGTGTAAAGATTTTTTTTCAAATCGTTTCATTTTCGAATATTAAAAAATCTCCTTTTTGTTGTTGTTCTTGTTATTACTCTTTTTGTCTCCATTTTAATGTTAGTAAAGTTTATTCTAATCGATACAAAGCAATAATATGATATGACACTCATGACAGCATAATGGCAAAACATTTTATTAGTGTGGTAACCTCTGAAGCAGTAAAAATTGTTTTGATTCCATTTTTCTTACAAATGACTAATGTTACTAGTGATGATAGCTGTATAATAACACTGTTATTATTAATAATAGTAATTTATTTTAACTCTTTATACTAAATGTGCAGTAGAATCTCATCCCACTTTACTGCGTGCATCCTTTTGCTTTTTTCGGTTTCACCCATCCATAACATTTATGATCGCATATATTTTTTTCTGTTTCACTCCTCACTTCTATATACAGAGTACTATGAAGTGTTTTTCTTGTTATTCAAATATCTTTTATGCGCTGTTTTTCTGGGTTGTTGCGGTTTGAAAAAAAACATTGTTAAAAATTTGTTTGTACCATGTAATGAAGTTGATTTTAACAAATATAGAATGCGCACATCCGGCTTTCCACTTAAGTTTTCTTCTTTTTTATGACGTATTTGCAGTTATGCCATTCATCTTCATTGGAGAAAATTCACTCATAATAATAAGGAACAAAGGGACAGTGAAAGATTTGAATCAACAGGAAAGATAATGTTATTATGGAAAAGGATCCTCCCACGGCCTAGTTCAGTAATTGAAATAACATCATTGGAACTCGCCCGCTGTCTCAATTAGCATCATTCTTCTCTTCATCATTTGTTACCTCTTAATAACGCATGTTCGTAGGCTGAACAATAATACCAATAAATTGATCTCATCATCATCATTATGGAGCAATAATAACATCAAAGAAAAATGTACCTCCCTACACCAGTAAACCAAAGACAACCCTTACAATAGCCAAAAATTATAACCATTAATATACCGTTCTACTAATCAAATTGTTTCTCAATGCGACCGGAACAAAGTACTGGCAAATTGTAATTTAAACTTGATTAGCAGGAAAAAAGGAGAAGGCGAAAAATTACAGAAACCGCGTCACTATTATTACGAATTTTGCTTCTTTGCACAAAAAAGTATCATGAAGCCCAAAACTATTTAAAAAAATAATACATTTTGAAGGAGGACCAATTACACCTGTCTATCGTATTTTATTGTCAACAATCTTGATGGTGGCACAGGGTCGAATGAATGTTGTTTTTCTACCACGAATGCAAAGAGAGAAAAGAAGACGATGATGCAACATAGGCATTGGGCGAATGTAAAATATTCAACAGCAAAAAGTATACCGCAATAATAAGAGAAAGCAGTAGTGGACAAGTTGTTTGATGCAACGTACATGGGATCGTAAAGATAATATTAGTTTATTGCCAAAATTTTGTCGGAAAAGGGAAGAGAAAGTAAAAGTTGCTTTATTACCATCATTGCCGTTTTATCATCACCATCATCAGGTTCCAGCTTCAGCGTATCTAAACACTTTCAAGACAAAAAATAGAACGAGAGAGATGGAGAGAATTAATATTTTTATACTCGCATGCAAAACATGTTCGAAAAGTCAAGACGAAGTTTCATATCAGGCGCCCGTGGAACTTACCGTGTTCGCGATTCTTCAGTTGATATTTCTGCAACCGCAGCAGTAGCAGCCGTCTCCGCAACTTCTTCGTCATCAACTTGTGGGAATAATAATAACATTAATGTTGGAAATGGCAATGGAATTTCTACTGCTGTTGGTCCGACGGCCTCCAGCGGCTCAACTTTTCGCCACTACACTGGGAAAATTGGAAGAGCAGGCAAGAAGCTCAGCGTTACAGTTGTATTTCTTGATGATACGCAGCATACATTTGAAGTCGAGGTAATTGCGAAAAATAACAAGAAAATGAAAACTTTTTTCCTTTTAAATATTTTGGCTTATTATGAATTAGTAAATACAAAATACAACTTTATTGCTTGTTGTTTTTTTTTCTTTTTCGTATTTATATGCATATTTTTTAGTTTGAGTTGATGATGATGGTAAAATAAAAAAAGTATGTGGTAGAAAATGAGATTAATGTTTTTTTGGTGAAGCTGCTTTAGCAGTTGAATTTCTTCTCAAGGGGATTACATATTGACACAGTCAAATTCTTTCGCTTTGCAGAAATCTGCCAAGGGTTCCGTTTTATTGGAGAAAGTATTCCAGCACCTGGAGCTAATTGAGAAGGACTACTTTGGCCTTCAGTTTGAAGAGCTCCTAC